>PVIU01007096.1:0-94866 GCA_004026605.1 Ondatra zibethicus | reverse complement strand
GTAAATCTCAAGGATCTCCTTCTTCCCCTGCAGTTTGATTTTGCCTTGTCTCCGCAAACGTTAGCATATGAAATTCAGTTTGGTGCTCCTCCGCGTTAGATGAGAAGTTAATGAATTTCATTGCTGTTTGATCTGGCCACAGGCTATTTCATTAGCTAAATCCAACTTCCATTAATTTTAGTGGCCTGGTGATGATAGCAGATGCACACTAGAGCAGGCAGTTAAGATGCTGTCCCCACCCAGTCACTTCAGCTTCTGGGTCTCTAGGGAGACCTCATGGCCCTGCCAAGCTCATAGCAACAGTCTCACCCTGGCTGGACGGGGTCAAGCTGTTCTGGGGTGAGCAAGGGTGTTCCTTCGTGGGAGGCTCTGCCTCCGGGAAAAGGTCTCCTGGGATTTCTGGGACCTGAGCCTTCAGACAAAACCCATCAGGGCTCTGGGAAATCCAACAGGATGCAATCAATGAATTGGACGAACCGGTTCCCTTGCCGCTTGTTTTGCATGAAGGCAAGATTTTCCGATCCATTATGCAACTGCATTAGCGACATTTAGAACGCAAGCCAGTCTTTGCTCCTACCAGTAGCATTAACTACATTTAGGGTGCAAGCCAGTCTTTGCTCCTACCGGTAGCATTAACTACATTTAGGGTGCAAGCCAGTCTTTGCTCCTACCGGTAGCATTAACTACATTTAGGGTGCAAGCCAGTCTTTGCTCCTCCCGGTAGCATTGAAACCAATGGGAGAGAGAACTGCTTTCCCAGGTCTATGAATTCTGTGCTGCAACCTGGTTGGATCCACTGCTTTCAAGTTTCAAAATATTTGCAATGAAGGCCAGGGAGATGGCTCAGTGGGGTAAGGTGCCTGCTACAAAGCCTGACAACCCGAGTTTGATATCTGGAACTCACTGACTCCTGAAACTTGTCCTCTGCCTGCCACACATGCTTTGTGGCACATGGACACACACACATACACACATGCACACACACATTTAAAAAGAATTTGGAACGGCGGCTATTAGAAATGTGGATTGTTCTCAGTAAATATAATGTGGAACAAAGCAATCCAGGCCCAGAGAATACCCACTGTTATTCTCTTTCCATAATAATTTCCTAAATAAACTATGGGTACAACTGCATTGCATGGTAGAAGATAAGGTGGGGTAGAGAGAGGCCAGAAGGGAGTCAGACCTGCCATGCTGCATCAGGCTCTGAGTCGTGACAAACTGTCTACTTTTTCAGATAAATAACTTGTATCTTCAGCACAAAATTTAAGCAAACAAATGCAAGGGAAGCATATGCATATACATATAAACACACACGTGCAAAACAGCATACTTAAACACAGACACACAAACAGCATATTTATGTAAATTCTTTCATTCAGCAAAATGAACGCTGGCAATCTGCACAGGCGAGTGTGAGGTCAGACCCTGGAGGTGCCTTGGATCTTACAGAGCTTCTGCTCACAGCCACCTGTGTCCTGAGACACATCCCGAACGCTCTGTCCCCTGCATCAGCAAAATCCAGAAAGATGGAGGAAGACAGGGATCTCTTGACATTGAGGCTGGTAACAGGGAAGTGAAAGTCCTGAGTGTCCTCACCCCCAAATCAGGACCCTGAAATCTCAAGTTGAACCTGTGGCTGTCGTGCTCCCCCCGTCACTGCACTGGGACATTATCTCTTTGTGTTTGCTTTTTTTTTTTGAGACAGGGTTTCTCTGTGTAGCCTTGACTGTCCTGGAACTCACTCTGTAGACCAGGCTAGCCTCTAACTCAGAGATCTGTCTGCCTCTGTCTCCTGAGTGCTAGGATTAAAGGTGTGGGACACCACCATCAGACTTTGACATTATCTTAACGGAGAGTGTTCACAGGAGTCTGAACAGAAGAGTCGGGAAGACAACTAGTCTTTGGAGACTGTCCCCATCCTGGGGAGGTATGAGGAAACCTGCTCTCTTTAAGGGTAAATCTAGGAGTCTTGGAAGTACCATTACAACAAACCAGTGTCTGTCAGTGATCACCTCTCTGATCACCATGCGGGGGTGAGCCACTTCTACCAAGGTTTGTTAGTTATTTTGCTCATTGCTGGAAAAAAAAAACACCCAAGAAAAACAACTTAAGGAACGGCTTTTGGGGGCTTAGAATCTGACAGTTCTGTCCATGGTGGAGAAGACGTGGCCACAGAGCTGACTAACCATAAAGTTAATATCCTTCCCATATTCGAAAGCTGACAGGGCATGAGACATTTATCTGGATACTTTGCATCCTGGAAGCAGAAAGAAATGAACACTAGTGCTCAGAACACTTTTTCCCTAACCCTATCTTATGCAGCCTGAAAGCCCAGCCTGTGGGATGATGCTGTCTATATTCAGAGCGAGCCTTCCCTCCTCAGTTAAACTTTTCTGGAAAAACCCTCACAGACTCACCCAGAGGTGTCTTTCCATTGTGATTTTAAATCCCGTCAAGTTGACAGTGAAGATTATGGATCACACGGGAACAGGCACTTTAGGCTGTTACTGCTCACTTTCCGTCACTCAGGGTAACCACTCTGAGGCCTGAGGACCAGCTAGGCAGAGCGCATATATGTTCTTTATTGGAGGCTAGGAATGCCCTCCCCTTCCCAGATGTGACAGGGCTTGATTCCACTTAAACTCAGAAGTGTGGCCACACAAGGGGCCCCAAGGGTACCAGTCATCCTGGGGTGGACCCCTAGTGCCAACCCCAGCACATGGCTCTAGACAGCCACTAACACCTCTGAACTAACAGACAGCATTGCTAGGCACGCAGACAAACACATCTATGGGAAAGAAAGGGCAGGCTCTGGAGGCTGAGGCAAAGTAAGAAGTTTGAGTCAGCCAGGGCTGGCAGGTAAGACTGTTTCAGAACAGAAAGCAAATAAACAAACAACATGCAGAAATAAGAGACAAGGAAGAAAACAAATTTAGAAGGAACATGGAGAGACGGGTTTGTTTCTGGAGCTGGAGAAATGGCTCAGTGATTAAGAGCACAGGCTGCCCTTACAGAGGACCCGGGTTTGGTTCCCAGCACACACACGGTGACTCTCAACCATCTGCAACTTTACTTCCGGGGAATCTGACACTGTTCTTCTGGCCTTCTCAGGCACCAGGCACACACATATATGTAAGCAAAACAAAACACTCGCACGCATAATACAAATAAACAAATAAATAAATTTTGTTTTGTTTTTTTCGAGACAGGGTTTCTCTGTGTAGCTTTGGAGCCTGTCCTGGCACTCACACTGTAGACCAGGCTGGCCTTAAACTCACAGAGATCCGCCTGCCTCTGCCTCCCGAGTGCTGGGATTAAAGGCGTGCTCCACCACTGCCCAGCATAAATAAATTTTTAAAAAGAAAGTTTGTAGATATGCAACAGGAACAGGAAACTCTTTTGGAAACCTTCAAATGTTTCCAAATAAATAAGAACATTTATAAGAGAACATAAATAAGAGAATAAATAAGAACATTTAAAAATTAAATATGATAGCAGAGGCACAAATTCAAAAGAATGTTTTTGATGGTTGATTGTTTACCAGAACAGAGGTATTGGGAACCATAAGTAAACCCAAGCCTAATGTGTCTCAGTGAGTGAGAAGCTGTGAGGTTGCTCGTGTGAGTGAGAAGCTGTGAGGTTGCTCGTGTCAAAGGCCCCAGCGCAGTCAGGTCCCAGATGAGCTGCAGGTAAGCGAGCACCAGAGTCGCCTCAGGAAACCGTGGCAGTTAACGAGGAACCACAAATGCACTGCTTGAATAGGCTGGTGATATCACTGTGATGGTACCTGGCCTCACCTACACTGACTGAACCAAACCCACTGTCTGAAGAACTCAATTTCTTCCTGAACTCTCAGGAGTCTGTCTTCTTGAGCATCCAGGATTCGGGTTCTTGGGATTGTAGGGCCTTGGGATTGTAGTGCCTTGTTTCCTTGATGACAATTAGCTGTCTTATTGTGTGTGGACAACACAGCTTTGCCCAGATGATCCCAAGATCTTTTCCTGCAGGTTCTTAAAGAAAGATGACTGTGGGATTGATGTTAAATTCAGGATTAACCAGTTCTGTGACCTTAGGCAAACCCAGGTCGATTGCTCTTAGATTTAGCTTCCTTTCTACACCTTGCTGTCAAGATTTGATTCCAGTGCTCCAGCCAGTTCAGAACTGTCAACATAAAACAGACCTCACTGGGAAAAGCCCCACCCCACCTCTCGGCAACAAGTAGCTCAATTCATGCTTTGTTGCAGCTCTTAAAAAGTTAACACAAATTCTGCTGGGCAGTGGTGGTGCATGCCTTTAAGACCAGCACCCAGGAGGCAGAGGCAGGTGGATCTTTGTGAGTTCGAGGCCAGACTGGTCTACAAGAGCTAGTTCCAGGACAGTTAGGACTGTTATACAAAGAAATTCTGTCTCAAAAAACCAAAACAAAAAACAAAACAACAAAAAAAGCTTAATACAAATTCCATGTGATATAAAGTTGCCTTTAATGGTTCTCTAACCACACACCTGTGCGGGGAGGTCGGAGGACTGAAGCTTAATTCCACACATGGGAGACCTAACTCAGCCAGGCTGCAGCAACAGTTTCAGTCTACTCTATGCAAGCCTCGGGGAGGCTGGTGCTATCTCCTGGGTACCTTGGGGCCGATGACTTGACCCTATGATACCTCCTAGAAAATGCATTACTAGATTAAATGGAGTGTTTCAAGAAACTCCCTATGCCTGGGGACACTAATTAGAGACGGTTGTTATCCAGGAAGTGCTGAGTCCCCAGGACGATGGCCCACTATAAATGGCAAGCCGAAGGTGGCAGCAAAAATGCGTGAGAAGCTAAATGATAAAGGGACAGAGAGGAATCGGAACAACGTGAGGTTTTTCTGTGGGGGTGAGCAGGTCAGGTGCACATGGAGCAATATCTTTTCCTTTCTATGTATGTTAAAGGTGTATATTAAAAGCATGTTAAAAGTATGTTAAAAGCATGAATCTCCTCAAGCTGTGTACTCTCGTGTTTCCCAGCCGCCCTTGCTCATTGTCTCTGGCATCACCCACAGGGTCCAGCCTTGGAATTGCTTTCAAGGCTGGCACGGAGCTTCTGTGCCTCCGTAGGTGGTTGGTCACAGAGGCTGAAGAGGCAGCAGCTATGAGCTCTGAAGCTAACGCGCTTCTTTCCCTTCTGAACTTAGTCGCCTATTTACTTAAGTGATGAGCACTTGGAGTGTTCGCAGCCAGGTTCCAAGCCAAGAACCAAGAATCTGCAAGTTTATAAGAAGTTGTCATGTTTTTTAGGCACTCACTTGCAGGCCCCAGACAAGGAGAGCGATGGGAAAGAACTTGGAGTGTCCTTAGAAGACTTCATTCTAGATGCTATAGAAAGTGCTAGGCAACTGTCGTGACTTTGCAGTTCAGAGTTGTGCGTGATCAGTGTGGGAAGACACTGCGGAAAGGGCTTTCCTCAGAGGCTATGGGATGGGACTGAAGATGCTGGGGATAGCCTTCAATAGAATCCACCCACTAGGACACGTTAAAGGCAAAGCAAGTCCAGGAACGTGTCTGAGGATTCTGACTGGATGGCTGAGCAACAAGGAAGGAGGCGCAGGAGTAGACGTATCCACAGGAGTCACTAAACACCCTTGAAATGACCTTGGAGCTGGTCTCTGCAGAATGTCTTTCTGCGCTGTCTCCCACACCCACAAGGGCCAACTGCTTGTTTTGGGCCTTGTTTGTATCTGGCGTCTGGCTCTGCACCTCGGCTGGGGTCCTCCAAAGAGAAGTCTCACGGCACTGTTCCTGTGGACACTGCCCCAGATGCCCATCATTTCTAGGCCTTTAGCTGCTGCTTATCTCTGCTCTGTCCTCCCTCGTGTCCTACTTTGGCTTCCAGAGCCCTGCCCAGGGGCTCTGCTTGTCCAGATTAATGGGAAGATTAATAGACAGGAACAAAAAAAAAGAAAATTATGTTTGACATGTTGGGCTCCAAGCGTGTGGGGGGCATCCAAACAGATACTTCCACTGGGTAGATGGGAGAAAGTGGGGGGAGGGCAGAAAGAAAAATAGAGTGACATTCCTCAGAAAAGTGCAAATAGGAAAGAAAAAATGCTGAAAATTGACCTCTGAGCATGCCAGAGAGATGAATGAAGCCAGAGGAACGAGGCGCAGGACATTGGGTGAGGCTAAGAAGAAACACCATGGGAGAAGGCACTTCCAGGTGACCCCTGGATAAGAAATGCATATCTCCATGCAAAGTAGCCACACAGAATTAATTTTGTGTCGACAGGAAAGCATCACAATACTGAAGAGCCTGCCTAGGTCGCAGTTGCAGATAGGCAGTCAACAATCAATAAAGTTCCATTACTGTATGGATGAACACCTTTAGCAGTAGAGATGGGCTTAACTTAATGTTAAAATTCATTGCGGCTTCCACTAGGAGCTGAAAGCCAAATACATCAAGTAGGTGAAGCAGAGCACAATAGCTTCTAAGAGATGCCTGGGTCAGACAGGAGCTGCGGCAGATGATGTTTGGGGTTGACTAATGGGGAGCCCGGGTGGAAGAGGCCTCCAAGTCCTGAGCACCAGCAGAAAGTATGTTGCTGGGGACAAGCAACATAGTGATGGAAAGCACACTGTGAGTCGGAATCAGGTTTAATAGACCTCCAAGGCTTCACAGTATGGAGAAGAGGGGTTTGGGTCATTATTTGAGTTCCTATACTCAAATGGGGTGTTGCATTTTCTCAAAGCCCCGAAGATAGGCAACTGGAACCAAATTGTACATGCTTAGAAGATGGGGGACGAATTTCTTCTCACCTCTGTCAACCTTTGGTGACCTCTGGCTTTCCTTGGCAAGGCCATGTCACCCCAAACTCCTCCTTGGTTTTGTCACTTCCTCCTCTTCCACCATGGTCCCCTCTTCTTTCATCTTTCTTTATGACACTAGTGATGATGTTCAGGTCCTTTGGAAGATCCTAGACAATCTACTACTTCAAGATCCAACTCGATTGGAAATAAGAATTAGGACCAGGGTGTCTTTGGGGCCATTACTCAGCCTATCTCAGGCAAGGACACAGCCAGCTGGGTTTATGTTGGATTTCCCTTCCTAGAAGAGGAGACCAGAATGGGATGAGAAGATCCAGAGTAGAGCCAACATCATCACTAGAATTGTAGGTGGTGACATCAGCCTTGAGACCAAATCTGCTGCACAGTGCCCTATGTGACATGGCCTGACCATTGACTGCTACAGCTATCAGGCGGTTGGTTTGTTTTCTTTCTTTGCTGTCAGTTTGGAAATCAGCCAGATGGCTTCGGGGTAGTGTTGCCCTCCAGCCTGTTCCTGTGTCAGAAACTGTGTGTGGGCAAAGGAGTCAATGACAGGAACAGTTTGAGGGAATAACCATCTCTGTTCTTGACGTTTGCAGAACTGAAAGTCATCCTGAGACGAGGTGAATAGGATCAGATGTGTATCGGATGGTTCCCTTGCTAAGAGAAGACTCCCACCAGTCTGGGAGTACCTATCAACCACCTGTATCAAATACCCCTACCGCCAAATCAGCTTCTGGCAAGATGGACCCTTGAATCTTCCATATTCCAGTCTAGTTGGAGTTTGAATAAAATCACCTTCCTTCCTCAACACCTTGCCTCTCCCTTTTCTTAATTTTTATTTATTTATCTTTATTTGTGTGTATGTACAGACCACAATGCATGTGGGTACCTGCAGAGGCTAGAAGAGGGTGTTGGATCTTCTGTAGCTGGAGGTACAAGCTGTCGTGAGTGGCCAGATGTGGGGGCTAGGAATTGAATTCAGATCCTCGGGAAGAGCAGTAACTGCCATCTCTCCAACCCCTTAGCACCGTGTATCCTGACTAGATACACTGTGTATACACTGCCTGTAAGCAGTAAGCAGCCACACTTGGACTAGTAAAAGCAAGAACTGGATGGGGCAAGGATTCACATAGGAAACGCCACTGGGGCTGGGTAGTCGTTGTTATGTCTTAGGATTGCGGGGATGGAAGCCCTACCACACAACTTAAAAGGAGCAGGAAATAGCAGTTAGCTTAATCATCTAAAGGATACTGAGCTAGACAACCATAACGGTGGGTTTGAGTGTGTCTGCTAGGGTTATGGGAGAAGGAGACAGAAATGGCTTCTTAACTCTGAACTGCTTTGGAAGATTAGGGCCTTTTGTGCCTCGCACTCAGCCAGAGGCATTGAGTGGAGAGGTAGAAGATATGAACTCAAAATGGTTTGAGGGCTTTGATGTAGTTGAAAAGGTAGAACATTTGTCTAGCATACAAAAATGGCCCCAAGTCTTTCTCTCTCATATACATACACCTGTTGAAAATCTGAGTCACAAAAAAATTGAGGAACATGCTTACACATAGGCCCTGAAACGGGTAACCTGGACCCCAGCAGGTATGTACAAGTAGGAGGCAGGATGGCCATGGCAAGCCTGCTTTCCTATGTCTGTGTGGCCTGGACTCACCAAGTGTCTTCCCAGTGTCTGCCCAGGCAATGTTAGAGACCACCATTCTCCCTCTGCAAACCTAGCTGGCGTGGCCTGCAGCCAGTAAGCACCCACGTCACTCTTGGTTAAAGCCCAGAGCAGAAAGTTGCTAACCCAAGTTCTCAGAACTGTAAGTCTCTAGCTTCTAAGTCCTAGGATTTAGGCCCTAGCTCTCACGGCTTGAAGGTGTAGGTCGGGTCTGCCGGTCCAGCCCTCTGGCCTCAGACACTCAAGGGCTGGGGACTTCCAGCACCAAAGAGCTTCCCCTCTCCTGCTCGTGATCCCACCTGGGTGGAACGGAACAGCCTGCTGGTTGGTGACAGCAGAGGCTGAGACACTGACTCAGCTGTCACCAGGCAATGGCTCATACACAGCGTAGGAGTCTGCCTGGAGGATTCCGGCTGATGGATGACAGTTGCCAGATGCCTGGAGTGGGTCAGGGGCCCCAACAAGCCCACCCCTCACCCCAGCAAAGGCTAGAAAGGAGCAACACAGCCCCAATCTCTGCCCAGAAAAGGGTCTCCACTATCAGCCATATGATGAGAGGTGAATCTCAGGCTGGAGAGATGGCTCGGTGGCCAAACGCTGGCTACAGTTCAAGAGGACCTGGGCTTGCTTGCCAGCTTCCCCATGGCCACTCACAACTGTCTTTAACTCTCCAGTCCCAGGGCATCCAGAGATCTCTTCTGGCCTTCAGGAGCACTGCATGCACATGGTGCACAGACATACATGCAGACAAAACCCCCATACATGTAATATTATAGATAGATAGATGATAGATAGATAGATAGATAGATAGATAGATAGATAGATAGATAGATAGACAGATAGATAGATATTGAATTGTCCTCAGACACAGAGCTCTGCCAAACACAGTCCTTTGCAGAAACAGAGTACACTTATCTTCACTCTTTTTTTTTTTGAGTCACGATATTACAAAGTTCAGGCTAGCTCTGAACTTAATATGTAGCTGAAGCGGGCCTAGCCTTGAAATCCTGACCCTCTGCGCATTCCTACCACAAAGACACTTGCTCAACTATGTTCATAGCAACCTTATTCATAATAGCCAGAACCTGGAAGCAACCTAGATGTCCCTCACCCAAAGAATGGAGAAAGAAAATGTGGTACATCTACACACCTCAGCGGTAAAAAACAATGGCATCTTGAAATTTGCAGGCAAATGGGTGGAACTAAAAAAAAAAAAAAAATCTGGAGTGAGGTACCCCAGACCCAGAAAGACAAGCATGCTACGCACTTGCTCATAAGTGGATATTAGACATAAAACAAAGGACAACCAGGCCACAATCTACAACCCCTGAGAAGCTAGGTAACAAGGAGGACCCTAAGAGAGACATACTTGGGTGCCCCTGGGAAGGGGAATTAGATAAGATCTCCTGAGTAAATTGGGATGGGAGCAGGGAGAAAGGAGGGTTTGGGGGGAAGAACATGAGAGAACAAGATGGTTGAGTTGGGGGAGGACAGAGAGGGAGAGCAAGGAAAAGGATATCTTGTTAGAAGGAGCCGTTATAGGGTTATGGAGAAACCTGGTGCTAGGGAAATTCCCAGGAATTCACAAGGATGACCCCAGCTAAGACTCCTAGCAATAGTGGAGAGGGTGCCTGATCTGACCTTCCCTTGTAATCAGACTGATGACCACCCTAATTGTCATCATAGAATCTTCATTTAGTAACTGAAGGAAGCAAATGCAGAGATCCATGGCTAAGCATTGTACTGAGCTCCCAAAGTCCAGTCTAAGAGAGGGAGGAGAGATTATATGAACATAGGTGGGTCAAGATCATGCTGGGTACCCACAGAGACAGCTAGCTGACCTGAGCTAGTGGGAGCTCACTGACTCTGGACTGACAGCGGGGGAACCTGCATAAGACCAAACCAGGCCCTCTGAATGTGGGTGACAGTTCTGTGGCCTGGGCAATCTGTGGGGACACTGGCAGTGGGACCAGGATTTATCCCCAGTGCGTGAACTGGGCTTTTTGGAGCCTATTTCCCTATGGAGGGATAACTTGCTCAGCCGTGATACAGGGGTCCTGCCTCAGCTTGATAAGCCAGACTTTGTAGACTCCCCATGAGAGGCCTTACCCTTTCTGAGAAGTGGAATGGGGTTTGGTGGGGGAATGGTTGAGGGGGAGTGGGAAGAAAGGAGCGAGGGAGAACTGTGGTTGGTCTGTAAAAAAAAAAAAAAAACCTCTTAAATAAAAAATTAAAAGAAAAGAAAGAAATCCCAATCCTCCTATCTCTTTCTCCCAAGTGCTGGGATTACAGGTATGTTCCACTGTGCCCGTTGCTATAATCAAATGATGCTGCACCCTCCTCCGTTCAGGTCAGCCCACTGGCACCCTGGGAGTGGTAGGACACCTACCTGTCTTGGTCTTCCTCTGACAGACATGTCAACTTGCACATGAGCAAAGTGAAGATCACACTCTGCTTTGGCGCCTAAATACAAGATATGGGGTAAGGGGAGGGTAGAGGATTGGGGAGGTGCAGGGGTGCAGTCTACACAGGCTGCCTCTTACTTTCAGTTCTGCTCCTGAAGTGCAGGCTGACCAACCACAAGGTTGCAGCACTCCCTCTCCTCGTTCCTATATATCCTTCAAGCTGCACTTTCATCCATGCAGCTGCCAGGGTCCTGCCTGGGTCCCCCACAGTCGTGTGACCAAAGCTAAGAGTGGGTGGTTTTCCTGCCCTGGGGTGACCCGTTTTGTGACCCACAAGGTGCTTGACCTTTTTCCTTTACCATCCCAGCAGGCCATAGGCCTGCCCCAATACAAGTCAGCTGCACAGGATGTCCCAGGGCTCAGGACAGCCTTATTTCAGCTGCTGTTTCTGTAAATGAGAGGATAGAGCCCACTGGACACTATGGGTTGTTAAAACGCTGGTGACCCAATCAGGCCTCCACATTCCCTGGGGCTCCTTCATGCATCTTCCTGGAAAGAGCAGCCCTTCCCTGAAACAATAAAAGGATAATTTACTTGTTCAGCTCAGGCCCCTGTCTTTACTTTTTCTTGATGTTATCCATTTCCAGAACTCCAAGACCCTCTTTTCTTGGTAGTTTATATTTCCTTGGCTGACTGCCTCTTTCTTGTTGCTTGCTTTCTTTTGATGATTGACTTAGCGCCGTTCCGGGGTCCGTAACTAAATCAACACAGCCTCTGCCACTGCTGTAATTCTAAACTTTACCACAAACACAAATGCACAGTGTCAATGTAAACACAAATGCGCCATGTCGCCAGTTAGACTGAACGACGTCAGAGCCTGATTACACAGGAGGTTTCGGTTAAGTCGGGTCCTTGCCCCTGTCACCTGCGTGTGCAGGTGTGCGCTGCCGGAAGGAAGCAGAAGGAAGCTTAAGACAGGCTGCGGAATGCTGTTGCTGCTCTTAGGTCCAGAGTGTCCCTGTGGACGGGACCTGCCCCCTCTGACTTCAGGGGGTCCTCTCGCTCGTGCGAGTGTGTGTCCTTCTCTATGAAATGAAGATAACAATGTCTTATGCTAAGAAGCCTGTGGTGCCTGAGGGAAATTCAAAGCTGACGCACGCGTATGAAGTCTGCAGCACAGACTGGGCACGTGGAAAGGTTTATGATGGCTCTGCAGGGGTCAGGCTTGGAAGACCAATGAGGAGGAGGCTCAGCAGAGAGGACAGAGCTCCTCTGTCTTGCCTCTGTCTTGCTTTGGGGGTTGATACAGCCAGCCCGAGAGAAGTCATTTGCATGAAACCTAGTTTAGGTCAAGCCGTTGAATCATGGGTTCCGAGCTGGAAGGAAGATCGGGAGCCAGTGAAGTGGCTTTTCCGTTTCATAGAAGAGACAGAAGACATGTCTGGTTTGAAGCTATCCTAAGGACATGGAACGCTACCCAGCAGCGTTAAGAACCATGTGAGTGGATCCAGTTTTCTCTCCAGGAGCTCAGCAAAGGGAGGATGAGATGAGCAAAGCTGATGGGTCCATGGGGTTAGAACCCTGTGTGTGGGATCACCCAGACTCCTGTTTCCTGGGGCCCATGGGACTAGGCTGCTTCCTTCCTTCCTTCCTTCCTTCCTTCCTTCCTTCCTTCCTTCTTTCCTTCCTTCCTTCCTTCCTTTTTATTTTAGTTTTTCCAAGACAGGGTTTTATCTCTGTGTGGCCTTGACTGGCCTAGAACTCACTCTGTAGACCAGACTGGCCTAGAAGTTAGAGTGATCCACCTGCCTCTGCCTCTTGAGAGCTGGGATTAAAGGCGTGCACCAGCACTGCCCGGTGGTTTCTTTCTTGTTACTGTGTTTTCTGTGCCCATCTGCCGGATGCCATGCCGCTTACAGTGTGTCATAAGAATAGTCTGACTTGGGCAAGGCGGTGAAGCATGCCCTGTTGAGTTCAGGGATGGATGACATCAGGCCCAGCTCATGGCTCCTCAGCTTCTCTCCAGTGGCTACATGAGCTGGCAAAGGGAGAAGTGTCGGGCAGTTACCGCCTCTTCGGAAGGCTCTGTAGCTGTGTGGCATTTCCTGAGCTCCCAGCAGCCCTGCACCTCTGCCAATCCAGATGGGTATATGTGGTGAAATGGAGAAAAGTACCAGATGTGAGGAGATTGAGGGCCTGAGTGACCAGGACATAGAGTCACCTTGTGTACAGTGGTGTCACTCAGCATAAGGGTGGGAATGGGAAGGGTGGAAGGAGGAAGAGAGCAGAGAGGGTGACAGGAAGACCCAGAGACTAGAGAGTGGCGCTCAACAACACCATGCATGCAGGAGTAGGGACTGCAAGAGAGCCTGTCTGGAGCTTTAGTGTCCCAGAAAGGGACACCGCGACGTTCCCTGCTCAGCCACCTAGGTGGGGTGGGTGGGATTCAGGGAGAAGATTCAGGCTTATGGGTAGTATAGGGAAAGTCTCTCTCTAAGATATTTTATGAGGGTACCCATGCCATTCCGGAAGTGCTACCCTCATGACCTAATCCTGTCTCAGAAGCCACACCCAACACCATCATCTTGGACGAGAATTTTTGGGAAGACCCAAACATGGGGACCGCAGCAACTGTTGCATTCTGTCCACTCACAAGAAGAGGTGGTGGTTACCTTCCCCCACCCCCCATTCAAGCCCCTGCAGGTGGGGCCAGGTGCCGAGATCATGTCCACTCATCCTACACTGTAACCTCTCTGCACCAGTTAGAAACAAGGAAGCCAGCTAGGTTCTGAGGAAAAACCCATTTGTCTTTCCTGTTCTGCTGACTAGGCTCAAACGCCATTCCTCTCTTTAGACTCTAACTCAGCCCGAGTTACTCGGCATCTCAAAGCCCCAGAAAAGCAGGCTGGAGGATGAGCCAGTAGCTGCCCACTCCCTGGAGGACAGATACCAGCTTGAGATCTGCTCCTCTCAGGCACGTCCTTCACGTTATACTGGAGTGCCACCTCTACCAATACTGGCCTGTCCTGGATGTCTTGCCCCTCTCAAGCTGTGAAGGACAGGAAGAAACTCAAGTAGGCTGACTGGTGCCAGATGGTTCCTAAAGACACCAGGGTGAGGAAGAAGGTACATGGCAAGTGTGGGGATGCAGACAATCTTCCCTCTGAGACATATGGAGCTACCAGTATGGACATGCCTAACGGGGAGCCATTGCACCTTGGCTTGGTTGCTGGTCATCCAACCAAGGTTTGAGAGTCATGTATAAGCCTGCATCTTTATTCGAGGCCCAAGCCTGTGGGTCCATGGAGATCCATGGAGGTCCACGGGGCTGGGTCAAATTCTTGGGATTAGGAACTGAATCAGACTTGGACAATTTGGTAGGCTGGCAAATTGAGTCACTACTTTCCATGGCACCTTCAGGATCTCCTCTCCTTTTTAACAGTCAGGAAAACCCTGTGGGAATATTGGCTTCATTGTAGCCAGAGGCCTTGGGCTGGCTCAGAAGGACCAACCTCCTTCTGACCTGATTCTGACAGGTTCCCTGCATGGCAGCATCCTCCGAGAAGACGGGGAGATAGTGGGGAGGATCTGAAGAAGGGAAATCTGTTCTCTGCCGATGAGTAAAATGGTACAGCTGCTGTGGAAGACAGCATGGCACACCCTCAGTAAACTGGAAGTAGAACCACCAGGACCCAGCTGTTGCTCTGGTGGGTATACATGCTAAAGAGCAGGGACCAGGGGGAGACTTCCCGTCACCAGAGCAGTATTTACAATAGGCCATCCAAAGGTCTGGCGGAGGGTGACCAGATAGCAATGTGGTGTGCTCACACAGTGGACTCTGCCTTTCAAAGAAAGGAAATTCTGGCAAGTGTTTCAGCCTGTGGGAAATGAGCCAGTCACAGAAAGATAAAAACCATATGACTCCTCCTTGCATGAGACATTCACACAGTCTGTCTGAGATGCAGAAAGCGGTCACTGCTGGGGCGTTTAAAGGAGATGGAATTGCAGTTTGGGAAGACGCAAAAGCCCTAGAGAGCCTTGTGGTGTCTTGCGCCTCCCACCCTAGCACTCAGGAGTCTGAGGCAGAGTTGCCATGAGTTCAAGGCCATCCCGAGCTACAATGTGAGGACCTGTCTCAAAAAGAAATAAATAGATAGATAAAATCAATGGACCAAACAAACAGAAACGCTGGAGGTGGATGATGGTGATGGTTGCACAAGGATATGAAAAAGCTTAAAGGCGCTCAAGCGTCGTCTCTATGGTTACAGTGCTGCATCTTGTTATACGCCTTTTACTGTGATAAAAACACATAAAAGGAAGAGGAGGCTGGGAAGATCTTTATAATTATTTAGCCTAGAAGAAGACACATGAAAACAGGAGTTTGGGAAATACGAAGAACTGCATGTTGACAGCTGTTCAGTAGAAAGTCCTAGCGATATTCCGATGTCTGCTCATAGAGTTTAAATGGTGTACATTTACAGTCCAGCTCACCAGAATTTGTTACCTGGTGGAGGAATTTTAACGATAGTATGCTACTTATGGAAAAACAGTAAATTTTCCTTCATTTTTTGGACATTCCATTGTTAAAAGCTTTTTAAAACTCTGTATGCTAATCTACTGCTAGGCTAGTTTACCTGCTTATGATTGCTCTCTTAAAAACAAGATCAATTCTCATGTAGCCCAAGCTGGCCTCAAGTGCAGAAAGGATGACCCTGAAGGCCTGATCCTCCTGTCTCCACCTCTACCTATTTCTGTTGTTGTTGTTAAATTATCAAGACAAGGGGGATTGGCGGCCCATGCCTGTAAATTCCAGCACGTGCGAGGTGGAGGCAAGAAGATCAGGAGATCAAGGCCATGCTTGACTCCGTAGTGAGTATAAGGCTAGCCTGGGCTACACAAGACCCTGCCTTAAGCGGGGGTGGCAGGTGGGAGATAGCATGTTAGGCAGACAGAACCACCCACAGTCCACATGCTGTTACAGTTCAGTAGATGACTGATTGACTGATTTTCCAGGATGTTTTCCCTATGGATTTTATTTAGCATTCAACCAGCTGAGATTAACAGGGATACAGTTGGTGAATATTCTAATCCACCCAGCACTCAAATGCTCACAGCGGCTTAGTGCGGTTCTGTGATTTCATGGCTGCCACAGATAAAGTGGTAATTAGCCCTATTTTTGTTAATCGAACATTCTGCTGCCAGTGAACTTGCTGATTCTGTTACTTTTCTGTTTTATTTCGTTTCCTTTTTCACCCCAGGCTTGTCATTCTGAGAGGTACATCTCCTGACACAGTGTCTGCACAGGCCAGGCTCAGAGTCTGGCTTCCACAAGAGCCGTGGGTGCTCTGCAGCCCTCTGCACGGCCAAGCCTTTCTAAACATCTTCAGACAAAGACACTGAATTATTAGTGTGTGACTTCATCACCTTTCCAGCGTGAGGCTCTCAGGAAGTTTCCTTCCTAGTGACTGAAACTCTTGAGGGTCCTCAGCAGGGCAGGAGATGCCTTTACCAGCAAGTTCTCTGACCTCTTGACAAGGTGGCCCCTGCAGGGTAGGACTATCTACATTGTAGGGTTTCCTTTCATATGAAGGAACACTTTAATTTATGTGTATGATGTTTTGCCTGTATGTATCAGTGTGCCATGAGTGTGCATGCAGTGCCCACAAAGGATTCTGGCTCCCCTGCAACGGGAAGCGTATGTGGTTGTAAGCTGCCCTGTGGGAACTGGGAACTGAAACCAGGTCCTCTGCAAGAGCAGTGTGTGGTCTTAACAGCTGAGACTCCAGCCCACAAAGGAGTTTTTCAATGATTCCAGCCAAGGACATTAGCACCTGGGTCTCCTGAGTGTGGCTGGGTTGTGTGTGCCGTTCTTCCCTGTTGGGGTTACCTTGCATTTGTTTCTGGATACAGCATTGCTCTCAGAACAGGGGATAAAAGTTGCCTCTCTCTCTGCTTTCCTTTCTCTAGTCTATCTCCAGTTATTCGTGGGAGTCTGAGCGGTGGTCATTTAAAGTGAGTAATGTTTTAGGACTGTCTCGCTCAAGCAAGGAGCGTCAGGATCCTTCGTTAGAGCTCCTCTCCCAACATAAGATCGGTCATGATGCTCCAGGCTGTGAAAAGGAAGGGACAACATCTCAGCCATTTGAATCTGGGGGAACATGATACGTAAGCTAGTAAAGTCGTATCAACTCATGTAATTCTAACTGAAAATACCAACCTCAGGTTCTAGGCTGGGTATACTTGAGAATCATCCCTAGCATTTAGAAGGGTTTATTATGGTACGATTTGCTTTCTTCTAGATGGAGCCTGCTTTAACAGTATGTGTGGTTTGGGGAGACCCTCTCCTGGATGAATGGAGAGCAGCACAGGGGCTGTGGTAGAGTGACAGGGGGGAGTGAGAGCCCTGGGGTCTGGAACATAGACATTCAGGCCTGTGTTCTGCATGTACGATTTCCTGCTCTCTAGATGCCTCTCCTCTAAAAAGTCTTATTTTTGACAACTGCTCAGGAGGCCTGACCCAATCAGAAGCTGGAAGAGAAAAAGTGAATTAGCTGCTTTGCCTGGTTCTACTCACTGAGCAAAAACCTATTCGGTGTTGCTCTGGGCTGTGAAAGATGCTGGGAACAAAGGATGGAGCACCCGGGTCCTTACAGCTCATAGCCCAGAGGGAGGAAGAATAGAGCCAGGTGGAAGGTGCTCCGGGGACGTCCACCTACAAAGAGGGAAAGGAGAGACGGAACTGGGCCCCTGGCAGAGAAACCCTCCCCTACATTGCCCCGAGTATGAGATGAGGAAGGTGGGTGGGCTGCCGAGAGCACACCCACAGATGCAAGGGTGTGCAGCAATGCAAGACCAGAGCCCCGGAAGCAAGAGTGAGCACTCGGCCATGGAGGGGGCCAGAAACAGTAGCAAGAGCCAGAGTAGCCTTGCTACTCGGGATGTTTCCCTCCTACTTGCTAATGAATAACTTACGACAACAGAGTCAAACAAATGACTTCACGGGCTTGGCAAGAAAATGTTAGCCTACTCTGTCAGGTGACAAAACCCTGCCAGGTGGTGTAGAAAATT
The DNA here is from genome assembly GCA_004026605.1 of Ondatra zibethicus. NCBI lineage: Eukaryota > Metazoa > Chordata > Mammalia > Rodentia > Cricetidae > Ondatra > Ondatra zibethicus. The sequence continues at coordinate 76,914 of PVIU01007096.1, read as the reverse complement.
CCACTGAATTCCCCTAGGAGCACTCTCCGACTTCTGAGTTCTCCAAAGCCCTGGCCAATAAAAATAAAATATGTTCGACAGGAGGAGAGGCAGAGGCAGAAGGAGGAGAGGCTTGCTCCAGAGGGGCACAACTGCATCTATTAATTCATCATCACCAGGTTAACTGGGCATTTGCATGAAAACACACACTCATGTTTCCACCTCAGTGTGGCTAGTCCTTGCCAGGGAAACTGACCCAGAGAAAAGGCTGAACAGGCGGGCTGGCTGCTCAGTGTCCCAGGGAAGAACATCTCTGTTCTGGAAACTGATAGAAAAAGAATCACAGTTAGCCAACAAGTGGGACCCTGAAAATAGAAATGTCAGGGAAGAGTCGCTTTGAGCCCATTCACTTTGCTAAAACTGGGGAGACTGGTGGGTTGAATGTAAATATTTGCCTGGTAGACAATTATCTTGGCGAAGTCTGGTGGCACATACCTGTGATCCCAGCACTTGAGAAGCTGAGTCAGAAGGATTACTGTGGTTTGAGGTCAGTTTAGGCTCCATAGTCAGACCTTGTCTCAAAACCAAATAAACAGAAGCTAAGCACCAAACGTAAAAAGTTGCTGTGCTGACTATATTCTACCGGGCGCCCGTCTGTTCTCATATCAGTCCGTATTCTACTCTCAGGCTCTAGAGTAGTCCCTTTTGCCCTAATGTTGTTTACAGATTTCCAAGAAGAGTTCTCATTCTTTCTCTTTTCCAAAGAAAAGCTCCCATGTACATATATTCACACAAGGAGACTCACTGACATTTAATTCAGTATGAATGTCTGTGGATGCCCTGAGGTCACACATAGCTGGAGACCAAGAAGACAAGAAGACGATGGCCTAATAACTCAGATCCAGCAAATGACACTGTGGGGAGCTCTCTAACTCAACTTGTTCCTTCGGATTCTGGTTTTGGTTTTTCTTACCTTGTAGATCCCATGTGTGGAGCTGCAGCCAATAATTTGGAAATGCTGGCAAGCACAAACCAAAATAGCACCATCAGAAGCTTAATCTCTCTGACAAAAGGCAGGAAGTGATGGCTACCCAGGCTGTTATTGACCTCACTGCCTTAGCCAGGCACTGAGGAGCCCTGTGGTCCCACCCCTCCCACAACAGAAGCCAAGCAGGGCATCTAGACCTCACCAGAAACAGGCTGCCGCGCTCACCAAAGGTCTACATCTCAGAGTTCATGTGACAACATCAGTCAGGTCCTCTGTTCACACATCCCAAGTGATGGGGAATCGTGCTAGGAGAAAGTGGCTAGCTGTGTAGCTCAAGCTGGGGTGCTGCTGGGGGTGCTGGCTCTGCCACTCACTAACTTGGGGTAACTTTATACTTTGTAAATCTCATCTGTAAAATGAAGACAGCAGTATATCCATTTAAAGGACTTGTAAGACAAAATGAGGGGAGCATGTAAAGAGGGTAGTGTGGATGCACGGCACAGAAAGACAAAGTTGCCAGCTAGCATTTAGTACCAATGTTCTAAATAACAAGTCTATATGCAGTCAGCGAAATTTTAGTTGACCCATAAATGCATTAAATTGATTAACTATTTTCCTATTTCTTTCTTCTTCTTTTTGAGGGGTATGCATGTGTGTGTGTGTGTGTGTGTGAGATGAAGGTTTGTGAGAGGGTGTTAAGAGTGCATATGTGTGGGTGTACATGTCTGAGTATGAAGGCCACAGTCAACTTGTGTTATCCTCAGGAACCATGCGCTTGTCTTTTGAGACAGCCTCTCACAGGGCTGGAGCTTACTAGTTTAACTAGGCTGGCTGGCCAGTGAGTCCCGAGGAGCTGCCTGTCTCTGCCTCCCTAGTGCTGGGGTACCAATGGAGCTATGTCCCCAATCCTTCTGTCTGTCTGTTTGTCTGTCTGTCTGTCTATCTGTTTTAAACAGAGTCTCAGACAGCCCAGGCTGACCTTAAACTCTCCAGGTATCTGAGGGTGACCTTGAACTTGTATTTCTCCCAGAACTACCTCCTAACTGCTTTATGTGGTGCTGGGGATTGAACCCAGAATTTTATGTGTTTTACCAACTAAATTCTATTCCCAGCCCCTATTTGTCTGTTTGTAGCTTGTATGTCTGATTTTATTTTAACAACAACAACAAAAAGTCCTGCAGCCATCAGGCCCATTCCTCTTCATTGGTCATCACTAGTGTGTTTACAGATAACACAAGGCAGGCGGGATATCACCTGCTGTCACATGAGCCAATGAACTGTGCAGAAGGGCACAACTTCCCCAAAGAAATTAAATAGAAAGGAGAAGAAGGGAGGAGCCGGCGGATTGAGAAATCCATGTGAGCATGGGTGTAACACAGTGGAGAATGCCTGGGGAAAAGAGACTGTGCCTGTGACTGAGAGTTCTAGTTCTCGGGTCTGTACTTGAGCTATTACAGCTCCGTTCACAGAAAAGCGGTACCAGAGCCAGGCAGGCCACCGCTGGAGAGGAAAATGTGATACAGGCTCTATCTGGCTCCTGCCTTCCCTGTTAGTAGAGGAGGTGGGAAATGGGGGAGAACAGAGGCTCAAGCAAAGCAAACTCAGGCTGGAGGCCATTGCCAACTGATACTAACACAGTCATCTGCATCTAGGGGACTACAAGGCCCTAAGTTTGCAAACTCAGCATCTGGAAGCTTCAAAAGAAACCCAGGGGATCAGAGGGCATGGGGTTCAGACACATTCCCGGGTCCTGGTTCCGGATGTGCCGTCATTAGCTCTGTGGTGTTAAACAGGGAAGCTGTCTTTCAACTTTATGTCTTCATCTCTATGAGTTCAAAATAATGGGAGACAGGACACCAACTTTTCCACTTGTTACTACAAATGATGTGAAGGCCACTGAAGCACAGTAGCTACTTGTCTTTCAAATAGCAAATGTGTTTCATGGAGGCTAGGGAAATTCCCATAGATAAAGGAAAGCTTATTTTACGGCAGTTGCCCACTAATAATCACAAAAGGGATGAGTTAAAGAAACTATAAACAAGTAGTTTTAAAAATGGAGAACTGTAGTGGGACAGAGCCATCATTTTGGCATTCTCCCCCAACTCTAGACTTTGCTGTAAGAACAGAGCTATTGATTTGAGGGAATGGCAGTCCATAAAACAATGTGTCCAGGTATACAGACCAGTCACGGGAGGAGGAGCCAGGAGGCTTTAGGAGGAGCGGTTACTGCCCACGAGGTCCCGTAAGACAGAATCCATGCTGCGGCCTTGGAAGGTGGAATCAGAACGGAGGCAGGAAGCTTCAGGAAACTGGGAAGGGAAAGCCTAGGTAGAATGGAGGGCAGGGTGCTGGAGCTGAGGAAGAAAGGAACCGGGGTGTTATGGAACTGAGACCGAAGTCCATGATGGTCCACTGAGCTGAGCTATGGGTTTTGCTTGATCAGCTTGGCCTCAGAACTTCTAAGCTGGTTGCTGTGCCCCAATGGTTAACTGAGCAGCTATGCACTGCCCTCCTGCTGTGGAGAAATCACAGAGACATGTTTCCATGGACTGCCTCCCAGCATAGCTGGTCCTTCTGCCTGTCCTGGCTCTTCCTGTCACCAGAGATCTCACATGGAGCTGGACACACAGGGGGACCTCCCGGTATACCCAGGATACACACTCTTCACTGGGGAGGCCAGCACCCCCATTCTGAGAACTTACAGGAAAGCCAGTGTGGGGAATTATGAGCTACCCTGGAACAAAGGCCTGTGGGGACATTGCTGCCTCCTGGTAAGGAAGAGGGAGGTTTGGGGCTACAGTGCCTAAGCATTGTCGGTCCACAAGCGCAAGTCAGCACGTGGGTGCCTTATGCTTAAAGCGTGACCGTGTTTTTTTGTCAGCTCAGAGCACAAAGGCGCTGCCCTGCTGGGTTTTGCAAATAGAGATCTAAGTAAACACAGTGGGGTTGAGGCTGGGAAGTCTTGCTTCTGAGCAACTTCCCAAGCTCAGAGCTACTAGCCACTCTAGATAATCTTAATTTTTGTTCTCTTGAGACTCACCATTCATCCACTCTGGGATTAGACAAAGGGAACAGAGGATAAACCTAGCCCAGGGCACCACTCTGATACCAGCCATCCAGGATCCATGGCCAGCAGAAGGACTGACTCCAAGGCTTTCTAAGAAACCAGGCCAGCCCTGGGACAATGATCCTCTGTAGAGAACTCTGTCTCATGTCCCCAGCCTTGGGCTTTTAGTCCCTGGGTTTTATGAGTTTTCAGTTCAGAACACCCAGATTGTGGTTAACAACCCAAGTTTTATGGGGTGAGAGGCACTGAGTCTCCGCCTTCTGCTATGTGTCTTGTAGCTCAGAAGCCTCATCAGGATCCAGTCACAGGGCCTCTCCCAGATGCTTGGGGAAAAGGGTAGCCTGCCAAGCTGACCTTTGATGTTCTCATATGTATCTTGTCTCCTGACTCTGACCCTACTGTGAGAGTGAAGCCATTACTCTAGTGTTTAAAATCATCTCTGTAAATATAAAACTATTTCAGAGTTTCAGATTTACAGAAAAGTTATAAACACAGAGTTCCACTTGCACGATGCTGACCTGTCACAGAGAAAATACCAGCGACCACATGGTCACATTTTTTTTTAACCATGAAGTTTACACAGCACATATCTCTGGAGTCCTACCTCTCATCCTTACTGAGTCCATCCTGTGTATGTATCCACCGTCCATCTTCATGTCCTCACCATGACAAGTGTCCATCTTCACACTGGCACCATGTCCAGTGTCCATCCCATGTCCTCACCATGCCCAGTGTCCATCCCATGTCCTCACCATGCCCAGTGTCCATCCCATGTCCTCACCATGCCCAGTGTCCATTCTCACATCCTCACTGGGTCCAGGGTCATCACAGACACATGGAACTTAGCAATCCTCAGGCCAGAGTTGGAGGCCTCCTTGGATTCCTTGTGCCATGAAAGTTCCTCAGACTTTTTCTGGTTTTTGATTTCCTGGCCAGGTTTATTCCTTCCCTTTTCCCTCATTCCCTTTTCACCTTCCTGCCTCACTCCCTCTGCCCCTGGCTTCCTTCCTTCTGCCCCCTTCTCTCCTCTCTTTTCTTCTTTCAACCATATTATTAAGATCTACTTTTGTTCCTGGTACGACAGCAGGCAGACACACAGGCTCCTGGGAGCTCTGAGGAGTACCTGAAGGGCGGGGCCTCCTCTCTTGCTGAAATACCAGGAGTCACACATCAGTAGCAAAGAGCTGAAATCTGCCCCAAAGCAGAGAAAGAAGCTCCTCTGTTAAAGACGCTTCTCCAGGGCTGGAGAGATGGCTCAGAGGTTAAGAGCAGTGACTGTTCTTCCAGAGGTCCTGAGTTCAATTCCCAGCAACCACATGGTGGCTCACAACCATCTATAATGAGATATGGTGCCTCTTCTGACCTATAGGGATTTATGTGGGCAGAATACTGTATACATAATTAATAAATAAATAAGTTATAAAAAAATAAAAAAAAAAGACGCTTCTCCATTCTGGGTCTAATCTTGTTTCTATCCCCCTCCAAGTTCCCTTTGGCACAGGATCACAGCTGTCCCCCTGCATCATGGATTCCTACTACATTCCCTGAGGGCATTTTGTACCGCACTGTCCCACGTGACTCAGTAGCCCAAACTGTTTTTGCACTGTGCCTGGAGAGCTCACAACCAGAAGAGGGTCTGGGTGCCCATGGCTTGTTTTCTCCTTTGTACTCCACAGTGTTCATTTCTTTCCTATTATTTTTGTTTCCTTTCTTTATCTTTATTTTTTTGGATAGGTTACACATGAGGAAGGACAGAGACATGACTGTCAGAACCGCCAGAACCTATCACGGTGGTAACAAATAGCACCCACCAGAGTTCATCAGGGCTAAAGCTTTAGGAAAGGAGCGAGGCATCCACTCCTGTGAGAGACAGAAGGGGCACCAGTAACTCAGAAATCCAGATGAATTAGTGCAATCTTTGAGAATAAAATGTATTTTAGCGTAAAAGTCAAGTTCCTAACAAATACATTATCAAAACTATCTTTTAAAGTTTTATTTTTTTTTACGTGTAGATGTGAATGCTTGTATGTGTGTATGAATATATGTATGTATGTATACCTTGTGCTTGCCTGGGACCTGTGGAAACCAGAAAAGGGGCTAGGATTTCCTGGAACTGGAGTTACAAATGATTGTAAGCTACTATGTGGATTCCGGAAAATGAACTCAGGACTCCTGCAAGATCAGTGCCTGCTCATCACCACTGAGGCGTCTTTTAAGCCCCGCATTATCAAAATTTTAAAGACAGTGTCTATTCTTTGTGGCACAGCAGGATTGACAACAGGCAGTCATTCTCCAGTTAAGCTAGGGTCAGGCCACATGACTGTGTGTGGCGGTCAATCTTGTCAGTCTTCAGGGATTTGGAATCACCTGGGAGGCACACGTCTGTGTGTGTCTGTGATGGAATTTCCAGAGAGGTTTAACTGAGCGGTGATGAACCTACCCTGGGTGTAGGCAGCTTCATCTCATGGGCTGAGGTCCTGGACTGAATAAAAATAAGAACGTGTGACCAGGCTCCTTAGCTCCTACCGTCATGCCTCCCCACCACAATGACTGTACCCTCAAAGTGCGAACTGAAATAAGCATTTCCTCCCAGGACTGGAGAGATGGCTCAGAGGTTAAGAGCATTGCCTGCTCTTCCAAAGGTCCTGAGTTCAATTCCCAGCAACCACACGGTGGCTCACAACCATCTGTAATGAGGTCTGGTGCCCTCTTCTGGCCTTCAGGCATACATGCAGACAGAATATTGTATACATAATAAATAAATATTAAAAAAAATTTCCTCCCCTAAGTGCTTTTGTCATGTGTCTTTGTCACAGGGTGAGAACGGTGACTAATTCACTGTGCGTTTTCTACCGGCTGACGTTCAGGCTTGTGCTGGCCAACGTGGGCCATGCTGGTTTGAGATGGACTCACGTTTTCGGATTAGCCAGCTCCCATGAACGTTTGCCCTAGCTCAGGGTTCGAGGGTGCTTCTGCAAGTCTGTTCTGCTTTCACCTCTTCATACAAAGTTTCCTCTGGTACCAAGAAATTTAATCCTTCCAAAACAGGATCCTGTGAGTAGGTGGGACCATCTTTGTGTTAGAGGGAAGAGACTTGTTTTCCTGGTTGTTAGCCTGACCATCTCAAGAGCACCAGTCATGAAACTGGGCAGCTCAATATTTCCCATCACTCAAAACCCTAGCCATAGGATATTGCTGCCCACATTGAAGAAAGGTCTTTCCCTTGCAGTCAGTTCGCTCTAGAAACTCACAGGCCCAAAGGCTTCCCTCCTTAATGCCAATCCCCTTACTTGTTTATCAATCCAGTCAATGGAAATTAGCCATTACAGCCAGCCCAATCCATGGGTGCCAAATTACCTTTGTAGATGCCACCAGACCGTTTGCTTGCACCTCTGTCTCTGTTACTTGCTTTGTGGGGTGCAATGCTAGCAGAAACACTTATGAACATGAAGATGGGGTGCTTATGCAAGAATGTGCAGATCTGTGTGTACCTGAGTATGTTCAGACTACTAGAGGATTCGACATAGAGGGTGTGGTGCTTGTGGCATGCTTCCTTGTGCTTACGTGAGTGAATGTACATGTGTACCTATTTGCTCAAGCAGGTGTGTGTACATGTATGTGTGTGCATTTGGCAAGATATTGCAGGGAAAACTGTCCCAAAGAAGGCAGAGACTGCTCTGGACAGTTATGCCTAGCTGTCTTTGTTGTCCATCTAGTCGGTCCAGATACTCTTGTCATGGTGAGGCAAAACCAGGCTGCTTGCCAAACAAATTATTCTTCGGCATCAAGTGAGCAAGCCCTCTTACCTGTCCTCCTCCTCTACTTCAGAAGAAGGCTCAGAGCTTTGCACATGATATAGTTGCTGCAACTCTGAGGCTAGAAGAATGTATTTGGTGCTGTTTTGGCAGAGCCCAGTTTGTATTTTCTGAAAGTTCTGCCTATGTGCAGAGGGGTTTCCATGAGATATGCTAGGACTGTGTCAAGGGAAGCATTCTCTGAAACGATATTTCCTCCTCCGCCTACACTCAGCTTAGCCACCAGGGAAGCTGCTGGCCTGGCCTCAGCACTCATCTACTGAAGGGAGGTCCCCAAGCCAGAAACACTTGGCACTTTGCCAGCTCGTGTGCCTTGGACAACTTCACTTACAGAGTCCTAATAGGCAAGGACAAGGCTCTCTGTTACATTGTTATAATGTTGAGCTTTCTTACAGCGTGCGTGTTCGTGGAGCTTACAAGACACTTTTTTAGGTATATTGCTTCTTAAGTATTTCAGGACACAGCAGCTAAGACAGGTGGGAGGCTGCGGTGGCCTGAGAGTGTGAAGAAACCCCTATGAAGGTGGCACCAAGGGTGCCCAATAACATTGAGGGGGGGGTCTAGTGGTCACCTCAGGGCAGGCCCCGGAGCTGTGCACGTGTCTGAGTGTGCCGATCCTGTGGTGTGCGGGGAGTTGGGATGGGAGTGAAGAGGTAGGCACACTTCAGAGAAGGGAGGCCCCCGCAAACCAGCTGTAGCTGAGCGCAGTGGCCCCAGACTTTGTAGCGAGGCTTCTTCAAAGGTTCTAGAAGGCTGGGTTGGGTGTGCACGCCCTTGCCTCAGCCAGCCGCGTTTCTCTCTGTGTCATTTTGTCCTTAGCCTGTTGTAGCGCCTGAAAGGGAGCTGACATGTGATCGGCAACCACTTGGGTAATGTTGCTTCTTTTGACTTTATATTGTCTGGGTTTTATTGAACTTGATAAAATAATGGCTATCTTCTAATATGAAGGTCTGCTCCCCTGCCTTCTGTTTCAGTTGCGGCACACTGTGTCCGCTGCTAATGTCTTAGTCTAATTTAACAGGTCACAACACAATGAGGACAAAACTCTGCAAGTTTGGTGTCAATCCTCCCCCCCCCCCCATAAAGTTCTAAGTCTTGCTAACTTTTGTGTTTTCACATCTAGGCTCTATGGTCCTGTAAGTGGGCTGATGTGAAGAGCCCCCAGGGCTGCCCCTACAGGCCATCGCTTAGTTTTTGCCTGTCCTGCACAACCAACCCAAATTCTGCACACCAGTGCGGACTTGGGACAGTGCCATGGCTACTGTAAGTTTGCCAAATCACAGGTAGGTGACAGGGTACGTGTTCCACGTGGCAAGGCCTTCTGTGCAAGTTCTCCCTGCTCATCTTCCTTCCTGCTCCGCTCACGGAGACTCACAGCCTCCTCCCAGGACTCCTGTACCTGTCTCTTCCAGAAAAGAGAAACTCCCCAGGGGCAGGAATCCAGTCCATTGTTTCCTCGTACCTCCTGGCAGCTTCTGGCAGCTCAAAGGTCCTGATAAGCAGGGCAACTTGCGCATTTTAATGACCTAGAGCACAAGGCCCTACCAGGCAGTGAGAACAGCCTATATCAGGCGAGTTCATCCTTGAGGTTCACGCTTGAGGAAACCTTGGCAGCTTGCTGCAGTTTCTCAGAGGTCCCTGGTGCTAACCCGAGCACACAGTCCCGTGTGGTAGCAGAGCTAATGAGCACACGTGGTGTTTTATTGGGTGGTCACAGGTCATTTTTGCTTCCATTTGTTTTGGACTGGGATGGGTGTCAGGACCACACAGAAGCAGGGAGAAGCTCCCCTCTCCTGGGAGTCCCCATGATGCAAGCCACATCAGCAGGAAGTAGGAAAAAATTACAGCTGGGGACAGATATGCCATAATTCGATCTGGAGAAATGACTTTCTGGATTTCTTGGAGCTGTGCCTTATTTTCTTGAATTAACAGATTCCAGAGGTTTAGGCCACCTAACAGGGAGTGAGCCCTGAGCAGGAAGTGGAGGTTCACATTGCAGAGGTCTTCAGCAGTGGTTGTTTGTGATGTGTCCTAAAATGTAGGAATTCCCATAAACTGTCCCATCAAAGAGAAGCAAACAGAATGCTTCTTTCAGGTCCACAGATTACTTCCCCAGACAGTCTTGGCCTTTCGTTCAGTTGTCCTGTGGGGCTCCTGGGAGCTTGTCGTACGCCTCTGTGTTGTGTGGGTCCTATGAACTCCTCAAGGCCTCCCAGAATATGTTGGGTAAGGATGCCAGGCGTCCCTGCCAGTGGGAACTGGGTGCACCAGGCCAGTGGGCTCTGAAGCAGAATACAGGAACCTGGTACTCCTGCCAGCTGTCCCTCATGCGCAGTGGGGAAATCAGACTCTGGACCAGCGTTTTGCAGATGAGAAATCAGCAGGCTGAAAGGTTAACAGGGAGCTGAGTCCAGCGGTCTGCCTCTGCCTCTGCCTCTGGGCAACATCCACTGGGTGAATTAGACCTGCCCTGTACAACCCAGACCTCAGCCTGTTAATCCCCAATGGGACTATGGACATAGGACCATTCCAAACCACTGAACCTCCAGAGAAGCTAGGGGCTTCCAGAATAGGCCCACACTTTAACAAGTGAAGACTTTAATTCAGAGAGGTGGATTTTGAGACAGTTGTAGGTACCCTGTGGATTTGCCTGGGGAGTAGAGAAATAATGGGTGCAACAGCTGAAGAGAAGAAAGCCTTGGGGTATCTGCTGGTCACATTCCTTCTGCAAACTGCTGACCAAACTGGCCTGATCATATAGCGAAGCCAAGGCCTCAGCCCATCGCTGCTCATGTGGACTGGGCAGAGGCTATGCCCGCCCTGTGCCTGGGCTCTTTCGGCATCTTCACTTTGGTCTTTTTCCTTTCGCACACTTCCTTCCCCTCACCCTAACCTTCACTTCTCACCTGATGTGCTGCTCAATGCTCTGTTTACTTTGAGTCGGAGCCAGAATGACCTCAGGGACTGGTGACTCACACTGCTGGCCAGAGAACACAGCCCAGTGACCCTGATGTAAGGCATTCTTATTATCTGAGGGCAGGGCAGGGCCAAGCCAGTCCACTCTTCTCTAGTCCCAAACACTCTCTGTGGTTTTGTTTGGACATTTAAGAAATAGGCGTGTCCTTTAGCTGGAGTAGTCGAATCCTGGGTGGAGAGCACCCTGCCGCTTCTACCCTCAAATCTGAAGGTTTCCGTGGGGTCACTCTGCTCTAACTGTACTGGGCGGAAAACATGGCCCTCCTGCCCACTCTGTCAGCAGGCACGCTGGCCTGCCTACTCTTTGTTCCCGCTGATGTTCCAGTCTGTTCACACTGAGAGTGGTTATGTGGACAGACACTCCCAGGAAAAGAGGGCTCAGGAGATCAGGAGTCTCAGTTTCTTCCTGGCTTCCTGCCAGCATGGGATAGTCACTGCTGTCCTGACCTGGCAGAGGCAGGGAGATGAGGTGTTCACGCCCCGTGGGTGTCATTTTCTCCCAGTTCCATGGCTCAATCTGTTCCAGCCTCTGCTCTACTTTCTTCTTACCTCTTCGACAACAGGGTCAAGGTATTTTCAGTTTCGGTTCAGAGGTGAAGAAGTTGAGTCTCAGAGCCTGGGTAACTTGATCAAGACACATCCCACAGAGTAACCAGAACAAGGCTCACACACTCCTTAAAGCACACTGACTGCTCCAGTCCAAACCTCTGGCTGTTTTGATAATGAGGGTTCAGCACAGAAGCTAGGCTGAGACGCTGGGCTGAGACGCTGGGCAGGGCTCACTGCTCACAGTGGGGAGGGCACAGCAGGCTGAGGAAAGGTCGGCAGAACTGTGTGAGTACTCTCTCACCACGTTATGGGCTGAGGCCAAGGAGTGGGCAGAAGGTCCTTGAGAAGCAGCTGACCAAGTGGTGACTGAGATGTCAGCCTGCAGGCCAAGTTGTAAGTAGAAAATACCTAACGCAAAGAAGGCCCCATGAAATGCTTCAAAAGCCCCTAAGCCGAGAGCTACTTATGTAGAGACTCGGATGAACATACAAGCATATACACACATGCATTCATACACGTGTGTGCGTGTGCACAGACATGCACACACATGCTTATTGCTGTTTTTGCAATTATAAAGTATAATAATTAAAAAATATATATATATGCAGTCTCCATCCTAGACCCTGGGACAGAGCTCCTGACCCTAATCAGTTCCTGAGTGATAAGTAGAATATCTTTTGTTCTGATGAAGCAACCCCTCCTCCCCACCCTGCAATCCCTTAGCCAATCTGGTTGCCAAGGAAACAGTCATGGATCTGTAAATTGGATTACAGCCCTACCCCATCTCTGGGAAAGGATGGGACTGGAGATGGAGTTAGTCACCAATCCAGTGGTGTTGCCCAACACAACTGCATAATGACGTTTCCATTAAAATCTAAAAGACAGCTTCCTGAAGCTTTTTCTGAGGGCTGGACAGGGGAAATTTCTGGAGGGGCATGCTCCCTTAGAATTCTGCTTTTCTCTCATGCCTTGACCATAAGCAAGCCCAAGCTGAGGGTGTGGATACCCCACTTATAGCCTGACAGCTAAAAGCTAAGGCAAGACCAGGAACTTTCTACTGGCTGGTGAGGCCCAGCAGTCGGAGGATGAGGGCTCAGCCTGTGGTTCTGACACAGGTAGACAGAGTCAGGACTGAATTGAACCAGAGACCAGGAGCTGATGTTTGGTGCAAAAGGCCGAACTGCCTGTTGATTGGGTGAAGCCACCCGGGTGACAACAGAAAATGCTGTGGGTGAGAGAGAGTGGGGAAAGAGGTTCCTCCACTATTTACAGTCACCGACAGGAATTCATGGCCTCTGACGTCAGCCTGCAGAGCCCTCCACAGTGGCCCCTCCCCTCAATCCTGCTAGTCTTGAGGTTTGTCTTCCCCGTTCTATGAAACTGAGGTGACATCACTTGGGGAGACTTTCAAAGCTTCTCAGAATGATCAGATTTCTCCCCATCACTGCCGATGCTTCAACACCTGGAGGAGGGCGGGGGGAGTAAAAAGTGAATGAACCTGCCTGCTTGTATAGCCAAAAAGGAGGTGTGACAAGGGTGTTTTTTCAATCTTAGGAGTCCTTTGTGAACCAATCACATGGCTTCTTTGGGCCACAGGGTACACGCTCCCCCTGTGGCTGGTTGAAAATGGCTGCTAGAAGCCAAGCGGTGGTGGCTCCCAGCGCTTGGGAGGCAGAGGCAGGCGGATCTCTGTGAGTTTGAGGCCAGCCTGGTCTACAAGAGCTAGTTCCAGGACAGCTAGGACTATAACACAGAGAAACCCTGTCTCGAAAATCCAAAAAAAGGAAAAAGAAAAGCAGTGGCTGCTGGAATTTACTGAGGCTTGTGGTGGGAGAAAGGTCCAGAACAAGCTGTTTTATGAAATGGCCATGGCTATGCCGGGCGGTGGTGGCGCACACCTTTAATCCCAGCACTCGGGAGGCAGAGGCAGGAACTACAGAGCTAGTTCCAGGACAGACTCCAAAGCCACAGAGAAACCCTGTCTCGAAAAAACCAAAAAAAAAAAAAAAAAAAAAAGAAAAGAAAAAGAAAAGAAATGGCCACGGCTGGATCGGTGCTGCTCAGAGCCAGAGTTAAGCTTCCATAGCAAGTCGCTGTGGTCATATGTAGCTAGCTTCCTTAGGGAATCTCTGCAATGTTCAAAGAAACTGGGCCGCCGCGTCCGCAGTCAGACTGGCTGCTTGGCATATTATCCTCTGCTTAAGGTAGTTGGGGTACCAGGTCTAACAGCTGTCAATTAGGGAGTCAAACCACTGGTCTCTAACAACTTAGTATATGTAAAGGGAAAAGAAACATTAATAAGGGTATTTATAACAAAGGCTTGCCATTAACATTACCAAGGCCTTAACAGTATTCTGCTCTTAGCCAAACACGCTTGCGGGAAACTGGATCACTTCCTTTGTCTCAGAATGGCACGGGAAGTTCTCTAGCATCTGTCTCTAAAATTATTTCTCTGCGTGCCTGTTTTCTATCTTAGAGACCATTGTATTCAAATGAGCTTTAAAGTTAGATAGCTAGACAGACAGACAAGCAGACAGATGGGGGGGAGATCCTCGTTCCTTGGGGGAAAAAAAGTCTTTTAATCCTGATGGGAAAATGCAGAGGTGAGAAATCACTTTTTGCAGGAGGGTGGAGCCGCCGTGAGCCCTTCATGCCCTCAGCTGCTCAGTCAGGCTCAGCTTTGCTGGGGTAGAAGCCCCACTCCAGTGTCCTGTTCAAAGACACAGTGCAAAAGGTTTCTTCCACTTGACGGATTAAAGCCAGCAAGAAAGTCATTCCCAGAGAGGTAAGAGCCAGGGAAAAGCAAAGGAGATCTCTCAGGAGCCAAAGTTGAAGAGACAGCAGTGGAACCAACAAATCAATTCTGAGAGAGACCACTCCTCGTCAGTACCAGACCCTTCCGAGACCGCTGTCTTATTTATGGTCACTATAGACAGGGAGCTGGGGCCACACAGATACCAAACATGTGCTCCCCTCGGAGCCCCACCCAGGAGCTGTCCCCACAGGACAGCAGGGAAAGAGCCCTCAGGACACATGAACCAGAACCAGTGGAGAAAGGAGCGCTTTCTCTAACTGTGCTCAGTGTGACAAAGTCACATAAGGCACTTCTGACTTTTTAGGGTTCAGCCCTCGTCATTGTCTTTTCAAATCTGAGCCCCGGGTAGGAGTCCCTGCTTTTCAGGGACTCATCCAACTGAAGGGTTTTCTTTCAGCCACCCTGGCTTTTCCTGGACAGTTGGGGACAGAGACAGGTGTAGGGGTGCTCAGAACCCTCTGGATGGCTGGGATGGGTCAAGGATATGCTCTCTTGCTATGTGTACACTCCTGTCCCAGGAGCCTGGTCTCCGCTCTCATAGGGATCAGTCTTACTTTAACAAAACTTTGCTCTCATGGAAGACACCTGTTAGTGATTTTTCTCATTGCTGCAACAAGATACCCTACAAAAACAGCTTCAGGAGAGAAGGGTTACCGTGGCTCACAGCTTAAGGAATATGGTAATGGAACACAAGACAGCCAGGTACACTGTGTCAGAGTGAAGAGGTAGAGAGAGATGAAGATTTATGCTCAGTCGTCTTTCTCCTTTTAATGCAGACCAGGACCCCAGCCCACAGAGTGGTGTCATACAGTTAGGGAGGATCAGTCCACCTCAATAAACACTCTAGAACAATGGTTCTCAACTATGGGTTGAGCTGGGCGGTGGTGGTGCACACCTTTAATCTCAGCACTCAGGAGGCAGAGGCAGGCAGATCTCTGTGAGTTCGAGGCCAGCCTGGTCTACAGAGCTAGTTCCAGGACAGGCTCCAAAGCTACAGAGAAACCCTGTCTCAAAAAACAAAACAAAACAAACAAACAAAAAAAAAAAAAACAACTATGGGTTGTGACCTCAGACCACTGGGAAAACACAGATATTTACATTATGATTCTTAACAGTCATTATGAATTACTGTTATGAGATAGCAGTGAAAATAGTTTTATGGCTGGGGTCACCACGCCATGGGGAACTGTATTAAAGGGTCTCAGTGCTAAGGAGGTTGAGAAGCACGGCCCTAGCAGCTTCCCTATGGAAGTGCCCAGAGATTTGGCTCCTCAGTGATTCTGGATCCTGTCAGGTTGACTATGAACTTTAGCCACCCCTGCATCTCTAGTGGTTTGTCTGCTGTCCTCTAGCAGTTTAAGAGGACAGCAGTGCCCTGCCCTGCTCACGTAGCCCACAATCTTCAGAGACGTGAGGGCCCAGCATGTACCCTCTTTAGCTGGCAAATGAGTTCCTGAGAGTCTATGTTTTCCAGGCAGTTTGTAAATAGATTCCACTTAACTAACAGAGAGAACTTCCTACATAAATGAATCCCCTTGGAATCCTGTGAGTTAAGGAGCCCTTCACAATGTGGAAAATGTGAGCCCATTTAGTAATGTGGGTTTATGATGTTTTCTCAGTGGACCTGGACACAGTGTGAACGGGAAGAATGACAGTGATTGTAATGGGGACGACACCCACCAGCTGCTTCCTGTACCCCTGCAGTCCTGGAGCAGAGGTGTCATCCCACATAGGGGTGGGGGAGGGCTCAGATGTAAAGAGTAAACTGTGCTGACATCAGGGGCTTCGTTTTTGAGCTTCACTCTCATGGTGTTTGATCAAAACAGCAGCAACTTAAATAAAGCAGGGACTAAAAATTTAAGTAGACACAGCATATTGTTTAGAGGAAGTGTTGCATGTTCTGTTGGCATGTGTATCCTCACATGTGTTTACACACAAGGATGGAGATGCACATGTATAGCTAACTTCTCCAAGAGCTTAACAACAACAACAAAAGACTTAAGTAGCCGTATTTTCCTTAATGAAAGAAAAATTAGCTGGCCATGGTGGTGCATATCTAGAATCAAGTTGGCTGCAGTAAGAGCGAAAAACCAAGGTCAGCCTGAGTTACGGAGCGAAACTCCATCTCAAAAGAATTTCTAAAAAGGAAAGAATTTTAAATCCTAAAAAGATTAATAATCCAAATGTCTATGGATGATTAGATCTGAGAATAAGAACTAATCCATAGCCAGGTGGTGGTAGTGCACACCTTTAATCCCAGCACTCGGGAGGTAGAGGCAGGTGGATCCCTGTGAGTTCGAGGCCAGCCTGGTCTACAGAGCTAGTTCTAGGGCAGGTAGAGCTGTTACACAGAGAAACCCTGTCTCAAAAAAATAAAAAACCAGTTAATCCATATTCATCTTATTCCTATTTTTCTCTTTATATGAGTAGCATTGGTTGTTCGAAAGAATGAAAATGAAGGTGCTGAAATGTCCTTCCATTTCTTGACACCTAAGTTAGGTATAAAATTATATGATTTCATAATAACCTAACTTCAAAAGTATTTTCAATGTCTTTTTCTTTTGCAGAACTGAGCACTGAACCCAGGGCCTTGCGCATAGTAGGCAATCACTCATTACTGAGCCATACATCCAGCCCTCTTTTTACTTTTTATTTTGAAGGTATTCAGGTAAGTCTTGAACTCACTTTGTAGTCCAGGAAAGCCTTGAACTTGTCATCCTCCTCCTTCAGCCTCTCAGTAGCCGGAATCACAGGCCTGCACCACCAGGGCCAACGCCAGTGTTCTTTAACTATGTGGGATCCCATGTTCTTTTGCTGTCTTGGTTGGGGAGAGCCCCTTTCCAGCCTCTACATCACCTTTCCCTCGCCCTCCATCCCTCCATTCACCTCTTCCAGGCAGTGGGAAGCCTGTTTCCCTTGGAAATAATGAGCCAACCCCAGAGTGAAGAACGAATGGCCCTCTTCGGTGGGGGAGGCAAGTCGGAGTCTTCCACAGGTACATTCTAGGTCATCAGTGCTCCTCAGGGACTGAAAGGGAGCAGGAGAGCTTGGCGCGGTTCTCTTACCAGGCCCTGTTTGGTTGGTATGGTTGTGAGAAGCCCTTTGATCCTGGGTCTATGCATCCAGCTATTCAGGATCGTTGTGAGAGATTTTCATTCGAGATGGTGGGGACCAATCAGAAAATAAAATGCAAGGTATGAGCCGATTAGCATCAGTATCACCCCACCTTGACTCATGATTTTGAAAGCAATCAGAATAACCGCTGCTCTCTGTTTAGCATATATATGGCTTTGCAGACAATCTGTTCTCCTGTGAACACGTGCGTCTCTTCATGACTTACGTAGCTTCACGCTGAGCACAAAATAAATTCAAAGCATGAGCTGTCTGACGAGCTGATGGGGCCTTAGCCAGTGACACATGCAGATTGCATCAGCGTAACCTCTCCTGCACCCATCGGCCAGCAGGTAGACACACACAGCTGCAAGTTAGAAAGGGGTGTGCTCCGTGTTTTAGAGAAAAAGCAGAAGCCCCTTGAAGTCAAGTTGTCCATCCAAGATGGCACAGCAAGCAAGCAGTGTAGTGGTATTCAAACTGAATTCCCTCCTTATCCTATAAGGGCCACCCCAGAAAACCCTCTGCAATCTCAAGACTCTTGAAGGATCGTCCACCTGGGTCTAGCCCCACCTCCTGCCCTGCGGCTGTGCAGAAGGTCACTCTCAGGTGAAAGCCTCTGTTTCTCCACGAGTCTAAGGAAAACTAGAAGGAACTAGATGAACACTGTGTGATCACCTTCAAATCAATACTAACCTGATGCTTAAGCTCAGGTTTCCATAGCAACCCTTCTGCGAGCTTCATCCCTTCCTGAGCAGTGCCCATGACCCAGCACTGCCTACTAAGTCCCACCTGTGAAAGCTCACCATCTCCCAGTACCACACCAGAACCCAAGTCTCCTGCATGCCACCTTCAGGGACACTAGGCTGTGTCCTCCACAACTTAGCTCTAAACAACTTCTTCTTTTATCTTTCTTCTTCTTCTTCTTCTTCTTCTTCTTCTTCTTCTTCTTCTTCTTCTTCTTCTTCTTCTTCTTCTTCTTCTTCTTCTTCTTGATGACCATCATCCTAATGGATGCAAGATACCAAAGACTCGTTGTGCATTTTGATTTGCCTTTTCCAATGATGCCTGCTGTTAAACGGCTTTTCATGTGTTACTATATTTCCTCTTTGAGCTGTTATCTATAGGAGTGTGTCATTTAATTTCCACAGATGTGCGAACTTTCCAATTTTTCTTCTGTTACTGGCTTCTAGCTTCATTGCAGAGAAGACTCTTGGTAGGATACGCATCTTTTAGAATCTACTGGGGTTTTTCTTGTGACCTATATTGGTGTTATTGGATTATTATTGGTGTTATTATTATATATAGAATATATCCTGCATTTTTTGAGGTTTCCACAGAGTTGCATTTTCCACCCTAAATGAAAACCTTGTACTGTGAATTTATATCACTAACTCCAAGTACCTACAAAACCCCAGTTCACGCTACTTTTGGGTGGTACACTCTGCACAGACTGGCCAGGTCTAGCTAGCTGAGTGTTGTGTGGTTTGCACTCACTTCCCTCCTCAGTCAGTTCCAAAACCCTTGGAGCATTGGGTATTAAAGCCTCCACCCGCCTCTGTGGAGCTGCCTGCCCCTCCCTTCCAGCAGAGAGGTCTCCCAGTCTTTTATTTCACTGGTCTGCTAGATTCCTAGAAAGCTGAGGTTTCACACCTTGCTGAGTTGAGCCTTTTACTCGCTTAAATGTCGTTTTTGTCCCTGTAATCCTTCTCAAACACGAAATTTGAATTCAAAAGGCTTTTCTTGAAGGCTTACTTTATCCGCACTGCTCACTGAATCACGTGGAATATCTTTTTCTATCCCTTCCCTTTAAGTCTCTTTGTGCAGTTGGACCCTCAGTCTCTCGCAGACAGCAGGCAGTTAGACCCTGAGTTTTCTATGCCCTTTGCCAGTTTCCAGCATTTGGCTGGCGAATCTCACCCGCTCACATCTGAAGCGACTTGACGGACACACAGACTTTTGACACCGTATCCTGTCTCCTGTTTGCCTTGTGGATCTGCTGTTGTCTCTTCCTGCATTACAGTGGTACGAGTTTGATTTTTCCTGCTGAGACACTTTGGTCCCCTCTCATTTCCATACTCATGTGTTCTATAGCTATTTTTGAGGTTTCCATGGGGATTGCATTTTACACCCTAAAATGAAAACCTTGTGATGTGAATTTATACCAACCTGACGCCAAGTACATACAAAATCCTGGCTCCTGTACAGTTCCTGTCTGCCCTGCTTAGTTTCTGGTGTCTCAAAACGACATGTTCACACATCAGGTATCCACAAACAGGTCAGCGATCTCTTCACGTGTTCATCTCACACAGGTGGGGTTACAAACCAGGTCACCAGGCTTGTAGCTGCTCACTCACCTACCCAGGAGAATCACCTGTGATCCTCCACATGGCCACAGGCCTTTGTCCAGTGTGCTGCCATTAATCTGAAGATTTCTGCACAGGACTATTATCTGTTTATCTCTAGCAGTCTGTTCTCTGGAAATGTCTGAGTTCCCCCTCATTTTGGAAGACAGTTTGTAAGGAATGCCCGTGAGAATGGCAGTGCGTGTTATGGTCTACCCTTGTCTTTGAAGGTGGGAGCTTCAGAAATTGAGGTTGGAGTTAAACCCTGGGAGATCAGAGAAGAGAGCTATGGTAGGGATCAGAGTAGGGAAGACAGAGAACCTTCTAGAAGGAAAAAGAGTATATTTAAAGGTTCTGAGGAAGGGCAAAGTGAACCCTGACAGGCAGCAGAGCTATGGAACAAACCTGAGAGCCCGGACTGGAATTTTTGTTCTTGATGGAAGGCCATCTTTCCATTGATAGTGGCAGGCCCTGTGAAGAGCAGCCGTCAGTGAGGAAGCTGAGGTCATCGCAGGGGTCCAAGTGAGGGACACTGGTAACAGGACTCTAAGTGCTTCTCAGGGTTGAAGTTCCAAATAGTTGGCTAGAGACAGGTAGAGGAGTCTACCTCAGCAGCTTCCGGCAGCGTTTTTATCAGAGACATCTGAAGACTCACTTTGCAAATGCTTCTCACTGAGTTGTTTTTGCCTTGGGGATCCCCACTGTGAGGTGTACTGTGGGTGTGGGTAGAAGCAAACCAATCCACCCACCTCAGTCTCTGCCCTCCATCCATCACCTACTCAGGCTGCAGGTAGATATGGGCACCAGGCCCACTCTTCCCTCTGACGATCTCTAGTGGCCCAGAAGCCCTCCTCAGAACTGGCGGTCTCAGAAGGAGAGGGAACCTTGCTTTGCAGTAAAAGTCCCAGGCACACCTGAGCCCTCTCTAGCCCAAACTGCTTTGCTGGGGACCCAAAGAAAGGAGCAGAAAGAGACGAGAAAACAGTGGACTTTGCCCCAGGCAAAGTCTCAGCAGGCCTCAGTAGGAGGTCTTCCAAAGGAACCGAATGTTTAGGGAGCCTCTTAGTCTACTCTGTATGTGTGTGTGTGTGTGTGGTTGTGTTCTGTGGTTGTATGTGTGGTTGTGTTGTATGGTTGTATTGTGGTTGTGTGTGTATGTTTGTGTGTGTGTGTGTGGTTGTGTACGTGTGTGTGGTTGTGTGTGTATGTTTATATGTGTAGTTGTGTGTGTATGGTTGTATGTGTGGTTGTGTGTGTGTGTGGTTGCATATGTGTATGGTTGTTGAAAAGTTTTTGCACCCTGATAAATCTCTCCGCCAACACAATAATCCAAATTAGACCAAATCAAACTGAATTAGAAAAAGCCCAGGTTTAATGGATGCCAGCGCTCCAGGGTGGCCCTTCAGGCCCTCAGAGAGGAGATGGGGAAGGAAGACCAGGAAAACCCTGTGTTTGTTCTCTGGGGGGTCAGTTTAAATAGCCTGTGGGAGTGGCCTTGAGCCTCTCTGGAGAGGGTCACCATTTGGTGGGCTTTCTCAGAGGTGGAGTCTGGACTGAGGCAACTCCCAGAGAAGGAGGCTTGGGATGGAACTTTCTACCCAAACATTCCAGACTCTTTTTGGACATATGGATGCCAGGGGCTTAGGTAAGGTCTTTTTTTTTCTTTTTTTTTAAACTGATTTTTATTGAGCTCTACATTTTTCTCTGCTCCCCTCCCTGCCTCTCCCATCCCCTTCAACCCCCTCCCAAGGTACCCATGCTCCCAATTTACTCAAGAGATCTTGTCTTTTTCTACTTCCCATGTAGATTAGATCCATGTATGTCTCTCTTAGGGTCCTCATTGTTGTCTAGATTCTCTGGGATTGTGGTTTGTGAGCTGGTTTTCTTTGCTTTATGTTTAAAAGTCACTTATGAGTGAGTACATGTGATAATTGTCTTTCTGGGTCTGGGTTACCTCACTCAAAATGATGTTTTCTAGCTCCATCCATTTGCCTGCAAAATTCAAGCTGTCGTTATTTTTTTCTGCTGTGTAGTGCTCCGTTGTGTAAATGGACCACGTTTTTAGATGAAGTCTTAACCCAAACATTCCAGACTCTTTGGGTATAGGGGTGCCGGAGGCTGGAGTAAAGCTTTAACCCAAGCAGTTTGAGTGTATATAGTTGTGTGTGCGGTTGTGTGTATGGCTATGTGTGTGGTTGTATGGTTGTGTGTCTGGTTGTGTGGGGGGGGTGTGGTGGTTGATAATGGGGTTATATCAGGTGCTGCTGTTGAGAGCAGGCCATAGTAACCTTGGCTGGTGAGCATGCCCAACAAGAGAGTATGCTAGATTCATTGTCCCTGGATGGCATAATCTAATATAGATCGACCATTTAGCAACTTCTGCTTAGAAATAAAGCTGACAGAATAATAAATTGATAAATAATTAAAAATATCCAAACACAGTCAGGATCGATCCCATCAGAGCATCTGGGGGCATGCAATGAAGCAGACTTCTCTGGCAGAGCTCAGAATTATCTGTGTCTCTATGCTTAGCCAATAAGGACTTATTAACTAACAGATCTGTGGATACTTCAAAAGTCTAAGCATGCTTATGACACAGTGATAGTAGTTTGGGAAATATGCACTACACAATCTTGACAAAGACAACCAACTATGTGGCCCATGTTACAGGGGAATGTACGTAGCTGTTAATCATTAAACATATGTCTGTTGAGCCTTTGAGGGATTTGAATTCATTAAAGTTTGTACATCATACTGTACAAACTTTATAGCCCTCTTAAGGGACCCATGACCCAGGGAAACAGTGCCGCCAGTGGGAGAGATCCTGTTTGACACAGTGGCCGCTGGGGTTTAGCATGGCTTCGCAAGACACAACAAAGCCCTCCTGATCCAGTATCATACCTGAGCAGATTCATGTCTAATACAATGTCATTTTAGTTTTTATTAAAGAGAAGCAGATTGGCCACCCGCTTCCAGGTCTCTCCTGCCTGAGTCTGTACTTAGCAGCTCGAGAGTCTGGACCCAGGGCCCATGGGATTCCGTATGGAGGAGAGCAAGCGTGAGGCTTCACTGAGAGGTTGTGTGCTGATGGCTAAGGCTCCGTTGCAGCCATGGAGGCTGCTCCCTTGGAGTTGGCAATCTGCCCACACGTGTGGCATCTTCAGGAAGAGCAGGGTTTTCGGAGCTGAGCTGTGCCAGGCATGCTTCATTTTGAAAGGCATTCGCTGCTAAGCTTAAAGTGCAAGGAAAAGTGGAGGAAAAAGAAGTTCCATTTCTGATGAACTCAGTTCTTAGGAAAGGGAGAGAGGTGCCTAGGAATTCCCTACCCCCTCCTCTGGTCTCTCTGTGTTCTCATCACTCAGCAGATGCTGCCAATTCCCTCAGGAGCCTAGGCCTTCTTCATTCCTGTTTGTGCAAACCATAGAGCTCCATGCCAGAGGTTCTAGGCTCTAGGCTCTGTCTGATTGGTCGGCCCTGCACAGCACAATGGAGCTAGCACCCTGCTGTTGCCAGCGCTCACGCGCTCAGCGGAGCTTTGCACATCAGCACCGAACCAGTCACGCTGCCGCCGGCCACATTCCCCCAGCCTCACCACCCTGCGCTGCTCAGGGCAGAAGAGAGCTGTAGCTCTTCAGTCCTGAGCCAAGCCACTTGATTGCGACAAAACCTCCCTCATTTATTTAACAAGTGTCTGCTATGGTGGGTATTACACAAGGAAAGTCAAAAGAAACTAAATGCTCCACGTGATTAAACACAGTCATGATGGCTTTCTCTGGAATATTAAATGCCAGCTCTATGGCTAGAAGGTGGCACCCATCCAGCTCAATGGAAGCTGTGGATCCTGGCAAGTGACTTAATCCTGTTTCTGCCTCTGTCTCCCCATTAGTGAAATGAGGATAATAATAGATACTGACCTAATCCTCTCTGGGAACCAGGCACCGTTCCAAGCACTTAGAAGTCCAGTATGTTTAATTGTCACGTTTATCCTCTAAGAAAGGCACAGAGAAGTCACCAGACACAGCTTTCTCTGAGGTTGCCTGGAAGACTTGAGGAGTGACAGGGTAGTCGGATGTGCTCAGGGCCCCGGGGCACAGGGCAGTTCCTACTGGTCTGGTCCTTGTGCTGGCTGACAAGGACAGGGGGCAGAAGCTGGCACATGACAGGTGAGTAAGAAGCGAGGTCATTCACTATGTGTAGGACTAGTCAAGAGACAGGAGGCCGTCCTCCATTGTCAGCAAGACCCAGATGTTAAACATCAGGATATAGGAAGCAAAGGCACAATTAGCCCATTTTGTCTCTGGTGTCCGGGCTTTGCTCGAATGTCGTGGAGTAATTCTAAATCTGTTTCCCCAAATGAGGCTGACAGCACCTTCACTGAGCATCGCTGAGAAGCTGGTTAAATGCAGGTCCTGGATCCCCACTTCAGACATAACGATGCCTCTGAATGGTCTGGAGTCTTCACTGCTCCAGCTTCCTGAGCTCACCGTGGGCTGAGAATTGCGGCCCCTGGAGTCTTTATCCTACCTGGCAATGATCAGCTCTGAACTCATAGGAGGGCAGGACTGGCTCGGGGGTTGGAACAGCTTCCCAGACAAATGACCCAGGCATCCTCCCCACCTGGCTCACCTTAGCACTGTGGTGACTGTAAAAAGCCAGAACACCAAAAGGTTTCTGTCTTCGTGATGGTAAAGGCAGTGATGGAAGGGAGCTTGGCCCAGATGGCATTGTGGGAAACCAGGGCACGAAAGCAGAGTCACCAAGGGAGGGCTGTGGAACCTTTCACCAGGGTACCATGTCTGCACCAGCTTCCCCAACTGCCTGCCTGCCCAAGCCTGAGATATAATCTTATCCCAAGTTCCAGCTTCAGGAAGGCCAGCAGAGCTTGTGATACTTGAGAGAAGTCCCAGCTGGACTCAGTGGTCCCCGGAGCCTATGAAAGGAAAAAGGAACATAGCCGCAAAGCCAGGCTAGAGAACAGTGAGGGTCACAGAATCCAGGGAATCACACCATCCGCTGTGGTCTGCGCACGCGCCATAGTGAGGCTGTGTACATCGCACAGGTGGTCATTTGGAGACAACAAAGTCCAAGTGGGACCAAGAAGAGCACCATCTAAGAGGTAGCTGGCCCCAAATCTGTAGGGCCAGTGGGGTTTCAGATCAGAGTGCCTTAGGAGGGTTTTCTGCGTATGCTGGCCATCTTTCTGAAAGTTGACTCACTACCTCAAAGATGAACATCATTTGACTCCTTCAGAGATCCCAGTAGAGAAGCCTGTGTCCATGGGATCTGCTGGGTTTTGTCTCTTCTGGGATTCTAAGAGTCACTGATATCCTGGGACAGTCCTTGTGGCTTTGTTAACCCTGGAGGGCTCTGTCCTCTGTAACCGAGAGAACAAGCTGCTCCCACTACTGAGCCACCTGCTATGATTACTCCCAAGTGCATGTGAACCCCCAAGTGTGCCCTTGAGCGAAGAGCTAAACACAGCTCTGGTTTTCACTGTGCCTTGATTTCCCCTTCCCAACCTGCACTAGCTTTGAGATTCACATTTGGTGCCCTTAAAGGAAGGTGCTTCAAAAGTTTAAAGTCTAGACTGCTGTAGTGTAGAGCATAGACCGCGAGTCTCTCTCCACCCTGCTGTGCTGGCCTGGGTGAGCCTCATCTTCTGGAGATGGCTCACCAGAGTATACTCCTCACCTGGCACGGCAGGGGCTCTAGAGAGCCAAAGCAGCAAAAGGGTTCCTGTACCTCCTTCCTTCTGCAAGTGACAACTTTGACACAAGACATCTGGGTTTGTGGAAGGAAAGTCAGGAAAAATGGAAGATGAAAGAGAGAGAGAGAGAGAGACTCTGCTGTCTCTATAGAACCCAGAACATCACAAGGACCCCAGCAACAGCATGTCAGCTGCCCGCCTCTCTGTCATCTTAACCCCAAACTTTAATACCAAGATCAGCATTCAGCTCAGCTTAAACTCTCCTGGCTCCCTTAAAAACAAACGAGGTTTTCCTCCCAGTTTTGTTTAGACAGCTGTATAGATGGATCTGTGGACTGGGTGGTACAGAACAGCAGGCTGTTTCCCTGGCTGCTGATAAGGACGGTGGGAATGAGCACAGGGCCGATGCTCTGGAGCAGCTTTGTCTTGCCTGCTTCTGCCCGGAGAGGAGGGAGTGGGGCGGCACGGAGGAGAAAGGCTAGAGTTCGGCAAGGGCGGTGACTGGAACGCCACCCCGAGAAACAGGTGATGGTAAATACCTGACACCCCACATCCCCAGACGCTGCCAGGCAGGGCTGAGGGCTGACCAGGGAAGGAGTGAGGCTTTGATTGGGCATCATGTCACCCAAGATATCTATCCTCGTGAGGCATCCTTTGTTTTTTTCTTCAGTTGTCCTTGAAGAAAATCACAAGGAAAGACACAGTAATAGTGGCAGATGGTAATGGTAATTCTACACATTTTATGCTCTTCTGAGGATGTAATTCAAGATTTTCTCATGAAAATCTAAAGCTAAGAGACTGGATGACTCAAGAGAGGACAGCCAGCATCATGACTGAACCTGGCAGCTAGCGCTAGCTAGGCCCATCACTCATGTTAGAACTTGGCCAACACTGCCTTGCGTATTCTTCACACAAGTGTCTCTCTCTAATGGAACCATAAACTCCACGAAGGACAAGCTGTCTTCGTATGAACACCTGTACACTTTGTTCCACAGGAGGTACCCACAGAGTTTGAGGACCAGGCTCTGGGTAAAAGCTGGAAGGATCCTTAAAATCCCAGCTGAAGTCCAGCACCTTTGGTGACAGCTGACAGAAATGAACACTGGGGGCTGGCAGCATCTGACAATGTGCCAGAACTGCAATGCTGGGGGGTGCAATGATACTGGCCGTGTTGAAAGGACCCAAATCCTTTCTTGGTGCCTTAGAGTCACCGTGATGGAGCAGAGACACATCTTGGGTGGACTGTAACATTCACCATTGCCAGTTCACTGCATGCCTGGATTATTTTTACTTACAGGTGTAATTTTAAGATGCAGCTAAAGGAAAAGGCAAAATGCACCTGTGGTGTCTCTCTCCAGCCTGACCGGCACCTAGTAGGAGGCCACCCTGGGCTCCCCAAGACTGGACTTGGAGCACAGGGGATACTTACTCCCGGGAGCCTGTCTTCTCTCATCAGTGAGGGCAGTCAGGGAGCGAGGGAATGTGGTTTTCATCACATTAAACCATTTCTCTCTATGGGCAGGATGAAGCTAGGCTCAGGCTATGAAGGAGGCCTTGGAGGGGTCCCCACATGCAGAAACAGGTGGAAAGGACTCAGCAAGGTGTTTATGGCCATCTTCTGGATCTCTCAGCTTCTGAGAACTTTTCTCAGGCCTGGGATGCCTGAACTGTGGAGGATCTGGGATCAATCTTCAGGAGGTCCCTAGGGTATCTCAAGCCATAGAAGCCACAGAAGATGACCAGGGACCTGAGACCGGAGAAGGTCGGAGGATTCGCTGCAGTGATGCTTGTGTCTTGCCCAAGCTCACATGCAGAAATCCTGCTCCAGTGCAATCGTGTCAGGAGGCGGGGTGGCGGGTGACAAGGTGGGAGGGCGCAGTCAGAGCTACTAGCTCCTTTAGCCAGGTGAAGAGGTCATCTATGAGCCAGAAACTGACCTTCAGCAGACATTGATTTGCCAGCGCCTTTGCCTCCTAGACCAAGGGCAACACCTCCTGTCTTTATAAACTACCAAGCCTCAAGCTTCCTGTTGCAGCAACACAAAAGGGTTGGAGACAGTTTTGCAAGTCGACGTCAGCCTTTTCCCTGTGACATTGAATTATCCCTCTGGTGTGACTTTCTTCACTCCCTCCTCCTGCAAGAAGTCCTGTCATCCTGGTGTTATGTTTACCAACACATATGCTCTGGGGAACACGGCCAACCCATAATAAGCAGCTTCTCCAGATTTGTGTTCTTGTCATGGATCTGGAGACCTGGTGGTGTTGGCCTCACAAGGGCTCTTATTTTCCTGAAGAACATTCTCTCGTAGGATACTCTCCTGCCTAGCGTCGTCGCTCACTCCCGCTCCCACCCTGCCAGCAGGATGCTCTGGAAGTCCCCCGGAGCCCTCACTCAGAGTCCACAGAACCACCTTAGAGAGGGTTGCTGGCCATTAACTGTTTGGCTCTCAGAGGCTTGCTGTCCTGAGTGACGACACTCTACTGTCTGGCTTCCCAAGGCTAGTGCCTCCTGTAGGACAGCTGCCCCAAGCTGGGCACAAGAAAACAGAGTGTCCCTGTTCTGACAAGATTCCAGCTCTTGTTCTTTCTCCGTTTTTATCCCTTTTGGTTTCTGAATCTTGTGGCATTGTCTAAGCCGAGGAAAGCAGCATTGCAGCATTGCAGCACAGAAGATGAAGAAGGCAACTGCAGGCCCGAGAAAGCCCACTCTGCCCCAGCTGGGGCAAAGAACTGTTTCTTCCGGAGCCACCTGACCTTCTCATCCAGCCCCATGAGAAGGAGAGGAGGGGAAGGGGACACTGCCCAGGACTGAGGAGTCCACATTCATGGATCTACAAGGGCTCCGGTGAACACATTCTCTTAAATACAGAATGTTCTTCTTTGATGGGTTTCTGTGATATTTTCTGGAACCACTTGATGCAAGACACAGGGCCAGTACTGTGGGTGACAGGCAATCGAATAGTAGCCTCTGCGTTCACAATAGTTAACTGAGATCAGAGAAGACCGACCACGTGCATTAGAACTGCATCGAAGATTGTGGGATGCAGCTAATGTGTGCAGCTTTTTAAAAACAGGCATTTTAATTTACGTGTATGTGTGAGTGTCTGCAAGTATTGTATATGTGCCATATTTATACTTGAGGCCTGCTGAAGTTGGAAGAAAACAATGGATCTCCTAGAACTGGAATTATAGGCCATTCTCAGGTCACGTCACCAAAGATATCACTCTGAATGACCCTTGGAATCTCAAAGGCTTTGGGGAACCCCAGGTTTTTTTAAATGGGTGCCCACTGTTCATAGTCTGTGTCAAAGTAACACTGGTCCACAGAGTCATTGTGGCTGATTCCCTAGGCTCCAGGCCTCACCTGCCTGGGCAGCTCAGGACACACCCACTTTTGAGTTTCCTGGATTTCCTGGGTTTCCCAGGCAATGGTGATGTATTTTTATGGGTGAGTCATCTGGCAAACACAGCTTCTTAAGGGCTGGAGTCACGCCCTGCAAGATGTCCTCTGTGCCCCGTCTTGGGTCAGTGCAGGTCTTGACTTCTGGCCCCGGTCCCTGGTGTGCCTCGCCTGGCAGAGGGCTTGGCTGCCAGGCCAGCTCTCTCCGAAGTCCCAGTTCCCTTGATGCTTCTTCAAGTGCTTGCTTTTGTAAAGGAGACCATCTGTGTGTTTAATCTAGAACGTTACCAGCTTATGTGGTGATGGGGAAGGGGGTCAAGTAACCTGCCTGAAATTTTCTGAAGGAAAAAAAAAATCTGTGCTTTGTCATGATTGACATTTGTCTACTCTGTGGAACTCACTCACAGTCCCAAGACCCTCACTCAGACAAGGACTGACCGTGTAGAAAAGGACTGAGCAGAGAGCAAGGAGTGTGACCTCACAGGACAGGTCACAGGGCTCAGTGATCTCTCCCCATAGACTGGCTCACTAATGTCACATGCTTTCCCTTGCTTACGACTTTGGTCTCATGACACTTGGTGTCAATTACAGGCTTGTGTCATTCAACAACAGTGAGAAGTTCTGAGATACGCATTACCGTGTGACTTCCCTGGGGTGGCTCAGACACCTGGACAAGGCAGGTTGAGCTCACTGGCCGGGCCTCTGGGTACACCAGGAGGCCCGGGAAGAGGTCTGAGACCACTGCTGCTATGACATCGCAAGCTGTATTCCAGCAAACTTGTTTTCATTTGCTGGAGTTCATGCTCACGATGGAGAGAGTGATAAATGCGTAAGCCAGGGCTGTCTGCTCTCCCTGTCAAGGAAAGGCGGCAGATGGAGCGATGAGCGTGCTGTGCAGTGGGCAAGCGTACTCCCAGCAGCATCCCCACCAGCGTGGACAGCACACCGCGCTGTGAGCCTTCCACAGGCGCAGCACTGAGATACGGATACTGTCGGTTCTGCCATAGTCTGGGGACCACAGCTGAACGCTGCTGAATGTAGTTTGTTCTCTAACAAAGGCCATCTCACTAAGTGTGGGGATACGGGGACCTGCAAAGCCCTTTTCTGAGTAGCATTTGGCCTCTCTGGGACACGACAGGTAGGTAGACCACCGTCACACACCCCCTCCTCATGTCACTTTCCCAGAGCCCTGTTCTGTTGTAGGCATTCACTGTATGGGTTTCTGACGTCCAACCTTCTCTGTGGTGGGAATCACAGCAGCTCCCAATGGCCACAGGGGGACAAGCCAGTGGGGGACTCTGGGGACAGGAAACCCCAGGGACAAGGCTGGGTGACAGATGATTGTAATCACACTGTGCTGTCATCGTTCCGTTGTCAGCTTCCCCACCCAGTTTCTCCCCAGGCAGAACTGAGTCTCATCTGCTGGACTCCCAGGACACAGGCAGCACACCTGTGCTGCTCCCAGAGGGGTTGTAAGTGAGGGACAAAGCTGGGGAATGGGGAGATTGACCGGATCCCTAGGACATGGGAAGAGGACAACGCTCTGATGATTTTACGGGAGAAGAAATCTGAGGATACAGTAGCAGCCTCTCACTCCCTGCTGAGGCAGTTGCCACAATTCTGTTTTGCTTTTGCTTGTAGAGAAAGCCTATATTTTTGTAAATTTTAAATTTATTTATCATTTTAAGTGTGTGTGTGTGTTTGTGTGTGCAGGCAGACGCATGCGTCGGTGCACACATGGAGGTCAGAGGACCACTTCAGAGAACTGGTTCACTCCCTGTACCATGTGGGATCCGGGGATTGAACTCAGGTCATTATGCTATCCTGCTTGGCGGCAAGCACCTTTACCCGCGGAGTCGTATCACCAGTCCCCAAAAGCCTGGTTTTAAACCGCTCAACAAACATTGGAGGGTATAGGGTATGTAGAAGAACACATACTGGGAGAAAATATTCTCCTCTTTAGCAGATGAAAATCCGCAGAAGTCCCTGGGTGGAGGTCACTTAGCCCATGACTTCCCAGTTCTGTGCACGTCTCAACTCCATTGTCATCAGAGATCATCCAGGCTTTTGTCTGGGTCCAATTTCTTGTCCCTGCTGCTGCTGGGAACAAAAGGAATGCTCTTGGATGGTTAGACAAAGAATTCAAAGGCATCCAAAATTCATCTTTTAAACTTTTTTTTTTTGTGTGTGTGTGTGTGTGTGTGTGTGTGTGTAAGCTTGCACACAAGCGTGAGCGTGGGCCAAGGCATAGATGTAGAAGTCAGAGGACTTGTGGAGATGTTGGTTCTCTCCTCCCACCATGTGGGTCTTGTTTAGAGATAAGCAGAGATGAGGTTGCACACCCCTCCCCACCCATGAGACTAAGCAGCAGAAGAGAATGGGTATACAGGCAGCGGCGGCCAAGAATGAAGTCTGGCTGGGGCAGGCCCAGGTCAAAGCAGGGGTCAGGTCTGGGCAGCCCAGGAGGCAGGCACGATCATCCGCTATCGATCAACAGAGGGAGGGAAGGATGGGGCATTCTCTCCACAAGCCCCCAGAGAGACTTTTGCCTCCTGTTTGTAAAATGTCCCAGACAGTACCTGGAGCAGACACTATCTTCTCTCATCCCTGCATTCCTCCAGGAACAGTCATTTCCAAAGCATGCGAACACATTTCATCTCAAACTGTTTTCACCATGTGGAACTTGCTATCTCACCTAGAAGGAATGTGGGTCTGCCCTTTTCAGGTTTTCCAAATGCGAGCTGAGCTTTGAGAGGCAATGCACACCTCGGCCCAACCTCCACAGGATGGGATGCTCAGATCCCCAAGCTCTCAGTCTCTGGCGGAACCCTTCAGACGCCACAGCCAACCAATGGATGGAAAGACGAGACAAGGCCGGTGCCCTCCGGCACAGCTGCCTGGTGTGTTCGGATCTTGCAGGGAAGACAGAGAACAGATAAGCAGGAATCCCCCCCTGCTCAGAGCCCCCTTCTAGCTACCTGCCTCTGCCAGGCAGCCCAAAGGCCTCACACAAGCATCTGCAGATCCTATTGCCTTGTCGTTGTCCTTTCCCAGAGCCAGGCCTGGGCAAGGACAGAGGGGGCAGACAGCCTGCAGGAAACCCCAGCCTGGAAATGAGACACTTCATACAGCTGCTGAGGCCCTGACAGGGCAGAGGAGGGAAGAAACCTCGCTGGCCCGGCCTGAGCCTACACATTTAGACATTCAGTGTGTTTTTAAATGAAATGCTCTGCACTGCTATTGTGTTTTACATGTGTGTAGAGGGGAGGAAGGAAGGGGGGTTAAGACAGAGAGCTTATTAAGTGAAAATTCAAAACACATAATAATTTCAGTCAATCTGTCTTAGAAGGGGGTATATGCATGCAAGTTTTCTTGTGTGTGTGTGTGTGTCTGTCTGTCTGTCTTTTCATGTGTCTATTTGCATGTGGATTACATTCTCCTGCTTCTAAAAAAGCTCTAGGTTTAAATATGTAGATTTCTGGATGTCTTAAAGAGTATCAGTTTTGTGGGGGCCCCCCTCCCCTGGAACGGTGTTTATGAGTACGGGATTTGTTTCCCTTTCTTCTCTAGTGATGTAGGGACTCCCAAAAGAGAGCCAAGCTCAGGTTTGTGGGGCCAAAGAAAAGTCACCACCGCAGGGCAGGATGAGGGCAGGAAAGACACAGCCAGGGAGATCTCACCACTGGAGAGAGTAGGTGAAAGGCAAGGGCTTCCAGGACCCTGGGGCAGAACCGCATGAGGTGCGTTGTGTGAATGAGCTATGAGCCTCTTCTGCCCTGCCAGGGCCTCAGCAGCCATATGAAGGGCCATTTGTGCCTCACTGTGTTCTGCCAAGATGAGATGCCTGAAGCTGAACAAATGGTGAACCCCAACCCTACCCCTCCACAGAAATGCTGCAATGGCCACCAACCCAACCTTCATTTAGTCCTTCAATATTTTTTTTAAATTTCTACATTTTACACTTTTTATTGTGTGTATATGATGTGTACTTGACATACCCCCTGCGACAGTCAGAAGACAACCTTTGGATGTAAGTTTTCTCCTTCCACCATGGGGTCTAGGGATCATATCCAGGTTGTCAGGTTTGCCTAGCAAGTGCCTTTTTACAAGAACCCATCTCCCCGGCTCTCTGTTTAAATGTAATAAACTTGGTCAATGTCAACATGTGGCCAGCACACTGGAACGTTCTCCACCACAAATGTGTAGCCATGGGCAGGTCCACAGTGAGCACACAGTTCAGGTCACAGGAAGCAGCAAATCCTGCCTAGGGCCCCTTCTTCCTCAGCGTGCACCTCAGCCTCATTTCCACAGCTGTGGGCAGGGCTTGCCTTTGCAGGAATGAAGCCTTGTAGCCTGTGCTCTTGCTGGTATCTTTTGCTCATCCGTGTCTGTCAGTTCACAACTACTTAGGGTCAACTGAGTGAAGCTAGCACCGTTCATCCAGGTGTTCCACCACAGAAGGACATTCAGGCTGTGCCTGGGTCTGAGCTACTACCAAAATGCTAACAGGAAGCCTTTCGTTGTGACCATGAGGAAGGGTGGACAGATCTGGGAACAGAAGTGTGGGGTGAGTGAGTCAGGCTTTTGGCCACCCAGCAGGGCTGACACACAAACACCCCAGCAGTGGAGGATGAGTCCTGATACTGCCATCTTGCTAGCCAGGTTCGCTCTCCTTTTCCCTGACTTTTTTTTTTCTCCGAATTTCCATACTGATAGTTCATTAACCATTTAAACAGCTGCTTTCCCAAGCGCCTGCTCAGATCTCGCACGGCCGCCACAAGGCTGTCTGTCCTTTTCACATCCATCTGTAGGAGTTCTTTGTGCCCTCTGTTGCTGGGGCAGAATCTTTTCATTCGTTCAGTGCTGGGTTTGGGTGAATAGAACCTATACATTTTAATACTGGCCAGTGTATCCACCTTTCCCTTTGTCTGCTAGGCTCCCCTCAGCCACATGGGGTGTTCTCCAGCAGTGCGCTCTGTGAGCCTGTGCCTTCATCTTCACATTTGATCTCCCATCCACTGAGATTGCTCTTTGTGAGTGACAAAGACCTAGATTTTTGCGTGTGCTAGGAGCGGTGGCGTGCCTGTGGTCCCAGCCCCACCCCCATCTCAGAAGACTGAGGCAAGAAGATTTTTGCAGCCCCAGCGTTCAGGGCTAGCCCGGCAACTCCACCTGGAAAACAGGTTTTCTGAGGTTGGGGAGATGGCACAGTGATTAGAGACGTGTACTGCTCTCACTCGCCGAGAATCCAAGTTCAGTTCCAACGCCCGTGTCAGGCATCTCACGGTTGCCTGTAACTCCGGCTCCAGGCCCTTACACTCTTGTCTGGCTTCTGCAGGCACTCTCACGCACGTGACATACACACACAATATTCGCATAAGTAAAATGATAATGAATGTTTTTAAGTTAATATTTTTATTATTTATAATTTTATTATCTTCCGGATATGCAATAGACTCAATGTTATATATTTTCAAATCTATTTTCCATCTGCATATCTTTGCTGCAGTACTATGCTGTCTTCATTACAGCTGCTTTTTAAGTACTGATGTCTCCTAGTGAAGGCACTCTGGTTTGTCTTTACATTTTTCTTAGTAGTTCTTGTCCTTTTACACTTCTGTATAAATTATAGAACCAGCGTGTCACTTTCTACAAGAAATCCTGATGGGATATTGACTAGTAGTTCATTAAATCTGTTCAGATCATTTTGGAGGAAGCAGTAACTGATCCATAAACACAGGGATTTCTTCCATTTATTTAGTTTTTATTTTTCAGCATATCAAGAATGTTTTATAGATTCCTTGTAGACTTTTTTAACATATCTTTTGTCCGATTGACTCTTAGCTGTTTGAACTAAATAAAAGTGCTTTGGGGTCAGCAAGACAGCTCAGCAAATAGAAGGGTTTGCCATGCAGTCCTGACGCCCCAGCCCAACCCTGAGAACTGGGGGGACAAGAGAATTGACTCCTGAAAGTTGTCCTGTGGCCTCCACACAGCACACAAAATAATTGTAATTAAAAGAGAAATTGCTTTTAACTTCCTTAACAATTGTTTGTTAAGGTTATCTAAAAATAACAAGTGTCCTTTTTTCTTTTAGCTGTGAAGAGATGATTTATTCACATCCGAATCTGGTGGGGACATGTAACATGTAAAGTTAGTATGTATACAAAATGTACTATGTGTGGGCCAGAGAGAGAAGGAAAGCAGGAACAGTATCTCTACCAGGGGGAGGAACAGCCATTCCTGCAGCTCGAGGGTTGCTCAAATACCGTTCAAAGAATACCATCTGCAGCGACGTGCGTCACTCAGTCAGACTGAGTGTGTGGGTTGAGGAGGTGGCTCAGTCACTAAGCACTTGTTATGCGAGCTTGGAGACCTGGATTCAGCTTACTAGAACCCATGTTTAAAGTCCTGGTGGGTGGGCAATGCTTTAACCCCATTGTTGAACTGGGCTAAGACAGAGACAGGAGGATTCCTGAAGCTCATTGGCCCGTCAGCCTAACTGAATCAATGATCTTCAGGTTAAAAGAGAAACCCTGTCTCAAAAAAAGCCAGACCAGGGACAGTGGGAGCAGGGGACAGCAAAGAAAGGTGGAGAATGAGGGGCAAGGCAGCAGTTTGGCCTCCAGTCATACACACACACACACACACACACACACACACACACACGCACACGCACACGCACACGCACACGCACACGCACATACGTGCACACCTTCCTCTGAATATGTAACACCACAGCCAAGGACATTCTGTGAGCTCTCCAGAAATCCACCCTCCTCTGTGCTCAGAAGCAAACTGAATTTGTAGCCTGCAACTGGGAAAAGAAAAAAAAGTACTTTGTATCTCCCTGTCTCAGAATGCAGGAAAGCCAGTCTCTTTAGCAAACAACTAAGATCCATTTTAGCTTAGAAGTAAATCATTAAATAGAGACATTTTATACTTTTTTACTACTGATTAGAATTAGTAGATTTATATTTTATTCTATTCTCCTTGATGTAGTTATTTTTAAAATGCGTACTTTACAATAATTTCATCAGTATAAAATTTAAAAAACCTATACATTACAGGCTGGCTGTGGTGAGGAACGCCTTTAATCTCAGCAATGGGGAGGCAGAGACAGGCAGATGTTTGTGAGTTCCAGGCCAGCCAGGGCTACCGAGTGAGATCCTGCACTGGCAGGTCCACAGCGTTCTGCAGCTGAGGCTGGGATCTACATTCTCTAAAATGGTTGGAAGCTCTCTCTCCTCTCTAAATTCAGAAAAACCTTAGATGGTGCATAGTCTACTTCACCCAATGGCCTTGGAGGGAAACGCTGGTTCTTGGTACAGTCCACTTCCATAAGAGCTCCATGTAGGACCCATGACTGCTCCTTCGCTCTCCAGGAAAGAAACGTGGGCGACCCAAAGCATCTGC
Organism: Ondatra zibethicus; assembly: GCA_004026605.1. Classification (NCBI taxonomy): domain Eukaryota; kingdom Metazoa; phylum Chordata; class Mammalia; order Rodentia; family Cricetidae; genus Ondatra; species Ondatra zibethicus. The sequence goes on along the minus strand of PVIU01007096.1, from coordinate 40,747 downwards.
ATTCAAGTCACGGGTGAGAGTTCATGGAAGCTGTGGCATGGAGGCCACTGTCCTTTGTATCTCTAACATAGTACCTGGAAGCCTTGTGAAATCAATGAATTAATTCCAGTAGTTGATGGTATATACATTAGTGTGGATTTTACACACACGCACACGGGGGGGGGGGATCATTTGGGAATTATGGTAGCCTGATTGATCCCTTAGTAACTCTTACACATTTCTATATTTTTCTATGATTTGGTTCACAGGACTTTTGAATAGATCTGTCTCCTTCTCAGCTTCAGAGAATAATCATTTTTGCCGTTTAATGAAAGATTTACTGTATTTTAAAAACTCTCTCTCTCTCTCTCTCTCTCTCTCTCTCTCTCTCTCTCTCTGCAGTGAGCCTTGTTGGCAGGTACCTACTGCGGGCTTTGCTCGGGGCCTGGGGCACAGGCAGCAGCAGAGAGGCCCGTTGCAGAGGAAGCCTCACCTCACGTGACTGCAGTGTGGAGCCTGTTGGTGAAGGGGCAGAGGCCTAGTGGGAGGGTCTGAGAGTTAAAAGAATTCGGGTTAGGTTAGGTTTAGGCAGCAGCTGGCCATTGTTGGAACCAGAATTCCCACTGAAAGGAAGACTGGGTAAAAATGAGTACCAGAGGACAAAACTACAATTCAAAATCTTAGAATAGTGTGAGCACCCGTGCCAAAGAGGAGGAGGCTCCACTGGCTACATGGGAGAGGTCAGGGTTTTGTTTCATTTTTAAATTAATAAACTAATACTTCAATAATTTTTTTGGGGGGTGGGTTTTAGCTTTTCAAGACAGGGTTTCTCTGTGTAGCCCTGGCTGTCCTGGAACTCACTCTATAGACCAGTCTTGCCTCAAACTCACAGAGATCCACCTGCCTCTGCCTCCCGAGTGCTGGCATTAAAAGTATGCGCCACCTGCATACTTTGAATTTCTAATACAGGTTCTCACGTAGCTCAGGGTGGCTTGTAACTTGCTATGTCACCAAAGAAGACTTTGAACTCTTGATCCCCCTGCTTCCATCTTCCGAAAGCCGAGGTGGCAAGCGGGCACCACCATGCCCCAACAAGCATAGCGCTACAGAAAAACGTGCAACAATGAACAAGAGGCTGAGTGGATGTTCCAAAGCGCATTCCTTCTAAGGTGCAGACCAGAAGGCTAAACACTAGGAAACCGAGCGCCAGCATCGGGTTTCTTTAGGTTACCTTCTCTGTGCAGCATCGGGAGGAGCTCTTCAGTGTCCTGCCAACTGGAACTGGCCTGTGTGTGGAACTTGGCTGCTGCTTCTCGTTTCTCCTGTTTTCTTGGAAGGTCTGACCACAGCTCACATTCTATTTGGTGACGTGGAACTTTGGCAAAGGTGACACTGTTTTTATTTCAGTCAGAGCTCCTGCATGAGCCTGGGAGAGCTACCCCTGGGCATCAGTGTTCTCAGGCCTCTCACTACATAAAAGCCTGTGATGACTCCCAGCAGCCTACAGAGACAGCTTCATTTTCTAAGCCCTGAACTCCATACTTCCCTCCACCCCAACGCTGCCTCTCCTGCTACCTCCCCAGGAATCTATGTTCCGGTCCTTGAGCTCGCAAATCCACAGACATCACCTGGTTAGCAACGGCCGGGTCTCATCTCTGCTGAACAACCTGTAGGACAGATCTTATACCCATCTCTACTCAGGGAAGCTACTCACTGCCTGGCAGACACCACCTCCTGTGTGCCCACCAGCATACACTGCTTGGCACAGATATTCTGGAACTACCACTCCTTTTAAGATTAGCTTTTGAGGGCTGGAGAGATGGCTCAGTCGTTAAAGGCTAAGCTCACAACCAAAAATATAAGAGTTCGGTTCCCAGCACCTATGGCTGTCTCTCCAGCCACCTAATTAAAAAAAAAAAAAAAAGATTAGCTTTTGATAAAAAAGTGATGTAATGTGTTTTCAATCCAGATGGCTGTTTTAAATGATCTGTCTTAGCCGTGGAGTGGCCTGCTTGTGTTTATGAAGTGAAGTGATGGGGTACAGACTGCCTCCTTGTGCCAGCACACTGATCTGGGTTCTGGGGACAGGCAAGCCTGACTTCTATGATGAACCACTGGGCTTCAAGAGCATCAGATGGACCTGAGACCATCAGGAAGCTAGCTCCAGTCAGAGATGTTTAGCAGCTATGACAGGTGAGATGAAATCTGGCCCCTCTGGATCCCTAGGGATGGGGGTCCAGCCCCTGGGCAACCCTTGGAAGGTGGGAGAGGAGAAAGGAAGAAATTTTGTCCCTGGCCTGTACCCACGATCTGGGGAAGAGAGGACATGGGGGACCTCAGGCTCAGTGTACAAGGAGTGGGAACCCAGCCCTTACCTAGCAGGGGCTATTGTCTGTTCTTGTGTCTATGGCACAGTGCCTTGAGACACTTTAGCTCTCCATAGGCACCGCAGCGAGGCAAAATGCAGACACAGGCCACACCCGCTAGCTGTCTGCCCGCACAGCACCATCCACCCACCAGATACGTGGGTATCCAGACTACAGCTAAAGCCTCAGAGAGGTTTATGCCTCATGCTGTGGAGGCTGAGGTTAGAGAGGGCGCAGTCCTCAGCTTGGCACCTCCCAAGGCCCCTCCTCCGGGCTTGCTGATGCCGTCTTTCCTAGCCACATAGGGGGTCTCTATGTGAGTTTGCATCCTGATCGTCGGGCCAGACATGCTAACAGCGCCATTCTAGCCTAATCGCCTTCGCAGACCCCCAACGGAGTTGCCGCCTTCTGAGACCCTGGCAGGGTTTGTGTGCGCACAACGTGCTGAAGCCCCTGCATGGGATCCAGCAAGGTCAGGTGTGGAAGAACCAGCCAGAGCCTCTGGACTCTGGTGAGGAGTTGGGATGTTATTGGCCAGTGGAGGATGTCAGACAGGAAACCTGCACAGTCAGCCTGACCCTTTGAGGACCATCTGTAGGATGAGGGAAGCAATAAGGAAACATTGAGGGTGGGCTCCCTCACGGGGTAGTGCTGATAGTGAGTAACCAAAGTGTTTGATGTTCTCCTTTTCTCCCTCCCCACTCTCTGCATGTGTGTATTTGAGCCTGCGTGTATTTCCCATCAGTTCCCTGAAGTTGCAAAATACTCAATGGGCCTGTATGTCATTGGATGACTGCTTTCTGACAGGCTCCTCCATTTTAGCCTGAGGCTACTCCTGGGACATCTTTGTGCCATCCCAAAGCTGGGACGTAGTGCAGGGGGTGGTGGGACAGGCCTAAGCAAAGCTGACTCCACACGAAGACCAGGGCCACACCACAGGCTGGTGGGAAAGCAGGCTTTCCGGAGCTTTACCAGTCCACAAGAAGGAAGAAAGTCAGGAGTTTATCCCTCACCCCTTCCCCCCTTCATTGCCTCCCTTCTTTGCCCTTTCTCCACACTTGGCCCAGGCCCTGAGGTCTATAGGACACGTGGCAGGAAGTGACCCCAGCTGTACTGATAGAAGCAAGAAAAGGCTGCCTTCCAGAAGCATGCCCTAGGCAGGTCTGACGAGAAGACATCACACAGGACAAAATTCAAGGAATTTAGAGTCGAGAAGCACTGTAGGACTGTGCTGCTCACTGTATTCATGGCAACTGGGAGGAACACCCAGGAAGGTTAAGAGGCATTCTCAGACTGGGGTCAACTTCCTGACTCCTCACCCCAGGCTGAGCCCAAACTCACAGCCTAACTGAAGGACGCGGCTGAGCTGCCCAGGTTTGCACTGGTCTCAGCGGGGAAAATTGCATCCTTACTGGGCCTTGCAGGGACTCCTGCTGCTTAGGATACTGGATTCCCAACATGGGAAGAGCATTCTATTCGTGTCTATGTGTGTTCAAGTGTGCATTGGGGTGGTGGTGGGAAGTATACTTATATGCATGTGTATAGCATGTAGAAGAATATTCATAGCAGTGTTATTCATATAACTAAATATAGGAACAATTTAATGTCCATCAACTCCTAAATGGATAAATAAAATATGAGAAATGCATGCAGTGAGATACTATCTTTCAGTGGGGAGGGGTGAGGCTGAGACACAGATGATCCTTGAGAATATCACACAAAGAGAAAGAAGCCAGATGGAAGAATCACTTTGCATGGGTTTGTGAAAAATATCCAGAAAAGAGACAGAAGTGGATCAGTGGTTGCCTGGGAAGTGTGGAGTAATGGGGGTGACTGCTAATGGGAACAGAGTCCTCCCTCCCTCCCCCACCTCTCTCTCTCTCTCTCTCTCTCTCTCTCTCTCTCTCTCTCTGTTACATAAATACATGTCCAAATGTGTGTGTGGGTATCTGGGAACACACACATGTACCTGCATGTGGAAGCCATAGACTGAGTGTCCTCTTCCATAATTCTCCTCTTCATTTACTGAATCAGGGTATCTTGCTGAACCCAGGACTTGCTGATTGGATAGTCCAGCTACCTAGTATGTCCAGAGCATCTAATTTAGAATGGACTGGTCGTTCCATGGCTGTGCTTACACCAACCATAACCAATTTGCACTTTAGATGGGCAGATTTCATAGTGGATGAGTTTGTGTCTCATAAAACTCTTTAAAAATAATGGGAGGGGTCAGATCAACCTAAATTGTTTTCTTTAGGTATTGGTTGGCTTTCGTAAACTTGACACAAACCTATACGTATCTGAAAAGAGAAACCTCAGTTGAGAAAACATGTCCATTACATTGCCTGAGGCAAGTCTGTAGGGTAATTTTTTTTTAATTAATGATTGGTCTGGAAATGCTCAGACCCCTGTGTATTGTCCCACCTGGTCCTGCAGCCGTTCAATCCCAAAGAAACACACAGAGGTCTACATTAATCATAAACTGGTTGGCCTATTTGCTCAGGCTTCTTATTAACTCTTATAACTTATATTAGCCCATAATTCTTGTCTATGTTAGCCATGTGGCTTGGTACCTTTATTAGTGAGGTGTTCTCACCTTGCTTCCTCTGTGTCTGGGTGACGACTGCAGACTGACTCTTTCTCTTCCCAGAATTCTCCTGTTCTCATTGCCCCACCTCTACTTCCTGCCTGGTTGCCCCACCTATACTTTTTGCCTGGCTATTGGCCAATCAGCATTTTATTAAACAAGTAAAAGAAACAAATCTTTACAGGGCAAAACCATTGTCCCACAGCACTTCTCTTCCCTCCCCCCTTTTTTCAAAACAAGAACTCTGAATTGAATCTCCCTTGTTTAGCTTTCTTCCTGATCATTATCCATACAAATTGTAACCAACACTCTAAACAAAGAAAAACATCCATAGTCCATTTTGGGAGAATGTGGGCATAGTTTTCTAGGGTACTTCCTGCTGACTGGGTGCACTGATAATCTTACGGCGACCTAAAGAAAATTTAAGGTTATTGTCAAGTCCTGACTGGAAAATTCTGTGAGATTTGGTCATCTCAACCAGCAATCTTGAAACTGTTCTGGATGCAGAACTCCAACAGAGGAAACTCCAACAGAGGTCCTCTGAAATGTTGGATCATCTAGACCATCTGGTCCTATTAGAGATTCTTCAGAGGGTCTTCCTTAATCAAACCTTATTTTTCTTAGCCCAGAACGAATCCACAGCCTCTCATTTCCTTTGGAAACAAAAGCAAAACCTCTTCTCCAAAGTAACATACCTTTTGACTTAAATTTTGAAGTCAAGGTATTTTTAAAATTAATTAGATTAATCCAGCAGCATTTATAATCAAGTATCTTTTAAGAGCTTTTGCTCCTTCCTCAGCCATCAAACAATTTAAAGACAACATAGTAACATATAGTGTCCGGACTCTCTGTGTATTTTTCATCTTTACATGGCTTTATTTTAAACTCTATTTTTTTTTCTTTTTCTTTTTAATTTTTGGCTTTTTTTTTGAGAACAGGGTTTCTCTGTGTATCTTAGGCTGTCCTGGAACTCACTCTGTAGACCAGGCTGTCCTTGAACTCACAGAGATCTGTCTGCCTCTGTCCCCCGAGTGTTGGGATTAAAGGTGTGTGCCACCACACCTGTGAGTGGTGCCACTGCTGGGCACATGCCCTGGGCGATGTATGTAAGCAGGCTGAGCAAGCTAGTAAGCAGTGCTCCTTCATGGTTTCTGCTTCAGTTCCTGCCTCCAGCTCCCTGCCTTGGCTTCCCTCAGTGAATTGTGACCTAGGATATGTAAGTCAAATAAGCCTTTCCTCCATAAGGTGCTATCGGTCAGTGTTTCATCACAGTGCTAGAAACTTAAGGCAGTGCACACCCACATCACATCTTTCTTCTGACAAGGACTTACTCCTCTCTGTCAAACACTCTGAAACAATAGAAAATTGGTATCGGTCTTGAAGGTGATGGCCTTGGGGACCCAAGGGAGCATTAGACAGCCAAAGCACACTTTCCTGTGTGTTTCTCACATGGACACTCTGATTTTTTCCTTTCGAGGGCACTCTCTTTTATTCTTTTTTTCAGTGTTCTCTCTCTGTCTCTCTCTTTCTCTCTCTCTCTACCTTCCTCCCCCTCCCTCCTTCCTCTCTCTCTCTCTCTCCCCAGCCTCTTTCTATTTTTATCTCAAGCACATAGAATCTATTAATTCTCTCTAAATACTTCCAAACATAAGGCTTGCCTTGATCAGAAGAGATTCATTTGAAAGCAGCATCCACGTAAACATTTTCTCTCCCTCCTTTAAAACCTGATAAAGAACGAACCTTCTGGACAGCATCCTCGCTGATGCTCTTTGGCCAGGCACCTCAGCTGCTGCCGTTCTTTGTCGTCACAACATCCCTGCTCATGTTGCACACTCAGGAGCTGGGTCCTCTTCTCCACCCTCCCTCCCCAAGGTAATAACAAGTACTTCTGTGTTCTGGTCCATGGGCTAAAATATCAGCATCTTATTGATTATCCCACAGCACAATTCTGTGCTCTTGTTCATTCAAAGATGTCTCTGTTGCCCTTGGTTTATAGCTATAAACTATCCAGCACAAGTCTTGGTTCCTGATTTCATTAAATCTTCACAATAGAGTGCTTTTCACTTGCTAAATATTGATGCTCCCTTCAGTGTGTGGCAGGGCCCTGGAACCCACCTAGTGTGGGTACACGCACCAGTGCACCTTGTGCCTTGCCATGCCTTGGTGACTATGGTGGCGGTACCTTCAGCTGGGACATAAAAGCCAGTGGCTTCTGTCTTCCCCATAGCCCTCACAGTGGGAGCTCTGATTTGCATGGCTGAAGCAGGACTTCCTGGAGCCCGGATGCGGTGAGGATCCCCCCAGTCCATGGAGAGACCCCATAGAAACACACTGAACTGCAGCTGGTTCAGCTCAGCTTTGGCATCTCCCCAGCCAGATCGCCTGCCACATAACTGTCAAAGGGTCCCAGGTCCTGGCACCTAGCCAGTGGACTTCAGAACTGAGGCTTAGGCATGCTGAGTCAGAGCCCAGCCATCCCCACTCTGACCTTCCAAATTCCTGAGACACAGAATTCATGAGGTCAACAAAGCCGTGATTGTATTAGACATGAAGAATGGGGGGAGTTTGCTGGGCAGTAATGGGGGCACTGGGTAAGACTGCTTCAGTATAGTGTGGATCAAATGATGTGGGTGACTTTGTTAAGCAGGCCAGTAACTGCCCCAGGAGACTGTCACAGTCCAAGTGAAAACTCCGTCCTCAAAATAGTATTCAGATCCATTTGTCCCAAGGAAAAGACCTAGCTTCCTCCTAAAGTTATTTGTTTGTATATGTGCCTTTTAATCTGCAGCACATTCTTCAATTATTTATGGAAGTCTTCCATTTGTTTCGGACTAGATTTTAGGTGCTCGGAAGACAAAGCATGTCTCATGTACTGTGTTCACCATATGGCGTAGCTCTAGCAGAGCCTGGCGCCCTGGCTCCTCCCAGGCCCCTTAGGCTCTGGACAGCAGGACTGTGGACCTGACTACCTAGTTTGGCCACTCCACTTACTCCTTCTGACCTGAGGAACTCTGCCTGGGGATTCAGGAATTGGACAGAACCCAGAAAGGCCAAGAGGCCTAGGGTTAAGCCAGACTCCTGGCTCCCAGCAAAGTCTTACCTTAGCTAGGACCAATGTCTTGGAGACTCATTTTAGGCCAGGATCCAGGGCTAGCCAATCCATTCCAGGGTTGCTCTGAAGTTCCCGCCAAAGGCCTCCACAGATTCACCATGCAAATGAAAGCGCCGTGTTACTACCTGCTGCGAGCTCCTCTGAGAAATGGGGATAATAACAGTGATTATTCCCTGCCAGGATTGCTGTGATACCCTCCGAGCCGGTCTTCCTACTTCTATTTTTGTGCTTTTAAAAGGCGGCTTCACCCAGCAGCTGGGCAATCTTTCTTAATATGCAAATCAGGCTATGTCCTCCTGTTTAAAAACCTCCAATAACTTCACACTGTGGCTGAAGTCTGCAGGGCAGCCCAAGCTCAAGCCTGGATATCCCTATGTCATCCAGCACAGTCCACTAAGCTGCCCTCTGCCCTTCACCCTCTTGATACACGGCTTCCTCTCGGTCCTTTAACCTCACCAAGACCTTCACAGCCCCCAAGACATTTCCTCCTGCTATCTCTTGCATGGATCTATATTAGATGCCGACCAGTGTGTGTGTCAGCGCCCCCAAAAGGCTTCCTTACCCATCTTCCTGTGAAGTCTCAGTGTGCCAGTGCTTGTCACAACCCCACCACAAACACTGTCACCTCGTGATATTTGCTGTCCACTCTAGTGTGAATCCCGCCAGCAAAGCAGCCACCCCGCAGCAGGTCCTCAGCAAACATTTGTTGAAGAATGAAGAATTGAATGAGAACGTGGGGGCCTCATGACATGTAGGGGTCGCATCTGCTCCATGCCCTACAGAGAAGATGGTGGTGGTATGGCTGATGAGGCGCTAATGGCAGATATGGGGTTCCGCAGGCCTGATACCACCCCCTGTTCTCTGGGCAGGGTGTTCCCCATGGACAGAGACACAGCCAAGTGTCTGTGGCTCTCAGCTCTCTGGGACCCTTGGTCATGATGTCAAGGAGTACATTGGCATCCTGACTGCCTGGCCCAGATCACTGCCGCAGGAGTACTTCCTCTTCAGATGCTCTCAGGACAACTTTACCATTAGGTCAGAGAGGACTTCAGTAGAGCATGTCACCGATGGACCAGTCAGTGACACTGCAGAGGTCAGGTGTGAGCGGCCTCCTGCAACACTACAGCCTGGGGTCCAGTGAACGGCAGAGCCGCGCTGCCCTGTAAGGATATCAGAAGCCATGTTGCCGCAGACACCACTACTACCAGGGGCCCGGCTCCCCTCCACCAGCCCCAGCAACAAAAGCAGGGCAGGGAAACCAGCCCAGTCCTAAGACTGTAACTCAGGGGTCAGCTGCAACCCTTCTGTCCATCTGGTCATTGCTGGCCGAGAGGGCTGAAAAAGATAATGTCTACAAGAGACAGGGCCCTGCTGACACGCCAGGAGGACCGTGAGAAGCAGTAGACAGATAGGGAGGCTGAAGGATAGGTTCTGGCTGCTCCTTGTTCCCAGGTGGGGTCTAGCCTCAGTAGGGCCATGAGTGTTTGTGGTGGAACCAGCGGCAGGGGCGCCCGTGCTTGGTTTGCAAGGATCACAGTTAGAGATCTTGCTGCAGCTCTTTGCTTTCCTAGATGGCTCCTTTTGTTCTCAGACACAGAGACCAAAGTGTCGGGGGCTTTCCCACAGGAATCTCTTTTCATGTTATCTAAAGTGGGGTGTGAAAATGGGTAGCTATCTGGACACAAGGGAAGGAAGAAGGAAGCTGCCTGTCTCCTAGAGACTCCGGGAGCAGGGACAAGAGGTGTCACTGTGCACGTGGCTTCTTTCCCAAGGGTCAACTTGCTCTGCTGGCAGCTGGGAGAGGGAGGGCATGGCCTGGCACCTGGAGGCTTTCCCACAGCAGGTTAGCTGTTGGTTTTATCTCTGCTCACTTCTATCAAGAAAACAAGATTTTTTAAAAAATGAAATTAAAGTGGTGGGGAGTGATTTATGGGCCTCTCCAGAAGTAAGCCCTTCTCTCTATAACACTGAATAAATCCCAGAGAAAGAAAGCTTCCCCTCTGGAAGCTGCTACCTCGCCTACCTGGTCCCTCACTACTTTATTATACTCTAGGGCCGTGGTTCTCAACCTTCCTAACGCTGCAACCCTTTAATATAGTTCCTCATGCTGTGCTGACCCCAACCATAAAATTATTTTCGTTGCCACTTAATAACTGTAATTTTGCTAGTGTTACAAATCATAATGTAAATATCAGATATGTAACCCCTGTGAATGAATCACTCGACCTTAAAGGGTCATGACCCATAGATTGAAAACCACTGCTCTAGATTCTTAGCAAAGTTCCTGGGAGGTGACCTGGTACAAGAAGGACCAAAGAGACTCCCAAAGTTTGTTTGACCTTTTCCAAGTCCTGTCTTGGATCTGACTGAGAGACATCCTCTTAGCTGATACATCTCCCCAACTCCCCGGGTCAGACTCATCCCTCTCTGAAGGTCACAGAACTGCCACCTTTCTGCTCTGTACAGTGGTCAGGACACCTGCAGTAAACCAAGGACAAATCAGGATCTTGGCTGAGGCAAAGTTGAGACTGGTCAGACAGGTTTAGGAGAGAGGCCTAGGCTCTGAGGTGACGCAAGACAGCTCACTCTGTTTCATTGACAAACACTTACACAGCCATTGAATGTGAACACGACCCTCCTCAGTCATAGTGGAAGCAACTCGGACCAGAGAAGCCTGAGGAGCTGGCCAGGCCCTGGGCACACGCTGGCCCACCATCTGCTCCCTGAGCTTCCTTCCACTGACCGGCCCCTGAGGGCCAGGACCCAGCCCAGCCCTGGGCCTTGCATCTGAAATGCTTTCTTGCTCTGCCCCTTCCTGGCCTTAAGAGGCAAGAGTGATCACCTGTTCTGAAAACTTCTCTGCTTGGGCCTTCCCTACATCCCCAGGAGAGATCAAACCTTTAAATCTGCAATTTAAATCTTTAAATTTAAAGAAAAACCTTTAAATGAGGGCTCTGACCCTCATTCAGATTAGGGCATGCCAAAGAGAATTAGCAGCAAATAGGCTCAGAGATCAGGAGAACTGGGGAAAACAGACCTGAACTGCAGGTACCTTTCGCATGCATGGTTTAACACTAGGGCTTTGTGGGTGTGCAGCCATAACCCTGTTACTCTGCGACATTTTAAACATTTAGTAAGTGGCTTCATGCTGCATTTTATAATGCTTGTCATTGTTATTTTATAAGCGCTTCCTTACTTAAAATTACATGTTTTGCTATTTATTTTTGTCAGTGTAGCCTGTTTGAATTCATTATAATGCCACGTACTTAATTTAAATTTTTCTAGTATCTAGTCAGTGAGATATTTCAGCAGATAAAGGTGGCTGAGTCCTATTCCTACGGATCACATGGTAGAAGGAGAGAATTGAAGCCTACAGGTTGTGTTCTGACCTCCACACTCGTGTGTGAGCACACGTTCCCACTCACACACACACACACACACACACTAAATAAATAAATAAATACTATGAAAAGTCTAAGCCTGTTTTCAAGTGTCCATATTTAGGGGTACAGCCTGATGGTTTGATGCATTTATTTTCATCTTCATAAGTGTAGTGAAGTGAGTGCTGGGGTCTAGCAAAGGAGCCATTCAGCCCTCTTCCTTTCTCTGTACGTGTGGTCAGATCACCTAAAGTCAGTACCCCAAGCCTTCTGTATACAGCACCCTCCCATTATCACCAGGCTCAGGCTGTGCTAAGTCAACAATCCCACCTGGTGCAACTTTGTGCCCTTTATTTGAGCTACATCTTCTCCTTTGCCCTTATGCCCTAAAAATATTGTGAATGAGATGGTTTATGTTTTTAGTTCTGCAGTAAGTCTTCCTGACTCAGTAGGAATATTATTCCTCTGGCACACCCTAGCTTTCACCAGCCTATACCCAAATTCACCGCAGCCTTAGGATCATGTGGTCTCTCACTGGGCTCAGTCCTGTGAGCTTTCCCTTGGCCAAATCCACCAAAATCTGTATCAAGGCAATAAATACATACATACATACATACAGACAGACAGACAGAAATAAAAGATGAAGTGCCAAGATTGAAGAGATTATTCTTGCTACAGAATTCTCTCAGTGGCATCAATGTGACAGGCATTGAATGAAGATAATCAAGTGAATTGTGCTAATATGCCAGAAAATACACAACAAAATTAAAGCAGTTGGACTGAGTGATTTAGTCTGAAAAGCAGTCATGTTATGCCACATACTATTTTCACAATAACTGAGGATTTTTTCTTTTCTTTTCCTTGCTTTGCTTGTTTTTCAAGACAGGGTTTCTTAGTAGCTATGGAGCCTGTCTTGGAACTCACTCTGTAGACCAGGCACGCCTCGAACTCACAGAAATCCACCTGCCTCTGCCTCCTGAGTGCCAGAATTAAAGGCATGTGCCACCACCACCTAGCTAACTGAGGGTTTTTAAAAGATTTATTTTTACATATGTGTATGTGTGAGTGTATGCTTATATGTGTGTAAGTGCCCTAGGCCCCAGAATAGGCAGATCAGATCCCCTGTAAGCTGGAGTTATAAGCAGGTGTAGGCCACCCGAAGTGGATGCTGGGAACCAAGCCCTCTGGAGAGCAACACATGCTCTAAAGCGCTCTCTCTCCAGCTTCCAAAAGGTTGTTTGTTTGTTTTTTTAATTTCTGACTTCTGAGAAGGGCAATGGATTAATCCCTTTTTTCCTCCAGTAACTCATCAGAAACACACTCAGCAGAAATCATCCAGCCATCAAAGGAGGGGTCTTATTAGAGGCCCAGTGGTGCAGGAGAGATGAAGCGCCACTGCGCAGTCGCCCATCTTGGGTTTCCAGACTGTTGCCTGCTCGGCAAGCCTGTGTCCCTCTGCTCTTTCCCAGACCCCTCATTTTGAGATGCTTCTCACTTAGTAGACTCCTGGACCGAATGCAAGTCTCTCACAGCCAGAACACCCACAACTTCTTTGTGGGAACGTTGTCATTGCTTCTCAACAGGCAGAAGGCAAGTCAGAATCCCTAAGCCCCACCCCACCCTGCCCTATCCCCCACCCACCTACCAGGAGTCCGCTGGGAGCTTCCTCCTGCTCTGTCTCCAGATCTTGGATCTTTACAGAGCAAAATCCTAAACAAGATACACTTTGTTCCCACCAGAGGATCTTTCTACGAGGTGGTCCCACAGCCAGGTCTTCCTGCAGCTATCAGCATTCTTCAAAGGCTGAGGGAGGGAGATGGGGAGGGAAAGGGGATGGCCAACTTGTAGCATGTCCTATCCTGGGGGATAAGATTCCCTCCTGGCTCTCTGCTCTGCCAGAAGGAGAGTTCATAGCATTAATGGTCAGTCCAGAGAGAAGTCAGGAGCAGACCGGCAGGCACACGGCTCTAGTCATGAAGAAAATCCCTCCAAGGGACCCTGAAGCATCACAGAGATGGAATCTAGAGACGGCTGTCCTAGAAGGCACAGAGGTATGTGGTACCAAGCATAGTATTAATTCAGCTCAAGAAAGGTTAGCTGTGAGTTTCACTCTGAGGCTTCCACACAGCAGGACCTGGGTGGAGTTTTTGGTCTTCTTTGTCTCTTCTCTGTGAGGTGGAGATATGAGAGGACAATAATAGCGTGGAGCAGAGAGAAGATAAGAGCCCTTGGTCAGGAGGAACCACCCTATGCCCACTACCATCCTCACTCCCCATCCCCACTGGCACTGTATCTGTGGAGGAAAGACAGGGACAGGAGCAGAAGGGCCAGGGCTGAGACAAACAAGCAGCAGTCAGCCTGCATGGTTGCCCAGGTTTAACCCAGTTCCTACAGCGAGTCATACAAGAGGGGCTGCCTATGAGCATCAAGTCTCTGCCGCGTCGAATGGAACACACAAGGTCAGAGACAGCTGACAGTATAGCCATGAAGGCCCACAGCCTCTGTCATGCCCACCTCCTTCCTGGGACACATATGTGGGGCTCAGCAATTCTACCCTAGAAGCATCAGCCTAGAAGCATGGTGCTTTGCAATGAGCATGTTATGGTGTCCTATTTTGTTACCTCTTAGAAGAATCCATGGCTGTGTGTGGTGGTGCACGCCTTTAATCCCAGCTCTTGAGAGGCAGAGGCAGGTGAATCTCTGAGTTTGAGGCCAGCTAGGACTAAATAGAGAGACCATGTCTCAAAAAAAATGGAAGGAAGGGAGGGAGGGAGGGAGGGAGGGAGGGAGGGAAGAAGGGAGGAAGGAATGAAGGAAGGGAGGAAGGAAGGAAGGAAGGAAGGAAGGAAGGAAGGAAGGAAGGAAGAGTCCTCTTAACCACCTGCAAGCAAGTTTACCTTCATGGTAGGGACATTTATGAGCCAAGTGTAAGGCTGGCTATCTCTGAAAGCATGGTGCTTATCCTCAGACCCAAGAGCTAGGCGAGTGCTGGTCTGTCCAGGTCTGAGAAATATTTCCTTCCAAGTGTAAACCTTTTCAAGGAAAGCTGATGGGAGCCCTAACGAGGATGAGAGGGTTCCTTCTTCAGGTCAGGGGAGAACGGCAATTCTGCCAAGAGCAGCTGGGTCAAGTGCAGTTACACGGCCCCCAAAAGAGCCAAAACCAGAGCTCCACCCTCAGATTCAAGGCCTCTCTATCAACCCCATGCTATATATAGGGAAGGCCTTGGCAAAAGGATGCTTCAGAGCACAGTGAAGACTGTTGGGGCCCGTAGATGCTGGTTCAGCGGACTTAGAATGGACTCATGTTGTCCTCTCATCCGGATGGTCTTCATTTCTAGACGAGTGCCCAGGCTCATCCCCGAAGCCCCACAGTCCCTTACACACCCACTGAGAGTGCTCAGCTTTGAATTCTTCTACCCCAGTGCTCACCCTGAAAGGCCCTGCCATTGCCTCCCTGGGCCCCCATACGAGTCCCTGGGTGAGCAAACCACAGCATATATCCTCATAGAAAAATGCCACTAGTGGCAGCTGGACTCTGCGCAAGCTCCCAAGATTCCGACTGCAACTGGACAAGCCAGGCGTGGTGGCTCATGTAAACTCCCAGTAGTTGGGAGACAGGGACAGGTTGATCTTCATAAGTTCCAGGCCAGCCTGGTCTACATAAGTTCCAGAACAGCCAGGGCTATATAGAGAGACCCTATGTCATAAATAAATAAATATCTTTACATGCAGCATGAATGTTGTCACAACCCAGCCCAAGTTCAGTGTCTACAGTTTTTTCTACAGAATTGAAAGCTTCTCAACGCCCCCAAACACCTGCATCCTACAGTCTCCAGAACTGTGTGCTTTCAGGCTGGGCTTATAGCCTGAGCTTGCAGGGCCTAGGTTCCCATAGCCAGAGAAGAGTATCAGTCAAATATGGACATTAAGTGCACGCAGCCTAGGAAGGCAGATCCCACAAATGGGATGGGCTCATTTCAGTGCTACAATAGGTTACGGTGTGGCCTGGGCCAGACCTAGGCTATGGCCATGACATCTGCCCAGGGAGAGTTTTGGAGATTTGTTGCCTTTTCGGTCTGTCTCTCGTTGTTCAGATCATCTCTACCCAGCCATCATTGCTGTTAGGTTTAAACAGAACAGAAGCCAGCAGCAAAAACCTACAGATGCTAACTAGGACCAGCAAGCATGGCTGGATGTCCCCAAGGGAGCTGCCGGAGCCCTAGGCTGGCTGACCACATCTTTGGCAAGAGTCAAAACTGGGCTTTGCTTCCCCTCTGATCTGCCAGCCTGTGTTCCTGACTGGGTCAGACAGTGGAGCCAAGACAAACACTGTGTATGAGCTCACTGGCCTGGGACCAAAGCTCAGATGTGCAATCTGAAATGCAGGGTTTGGATCAGGGTCCTAACTGGGAAAAAAAAATAAGCATGAAATCTTGAAACAAAAAACAACGTCAACTCGAACCACTTCAGAGGTTACTTAAAGTTGTTCAGCTCCAAATGTTGCTAATGGTGAAAGCAAGACTTAAATGGCCCCCCTGGGAGAGATAGAGAAGGGGGAGATTCCCAGAAAGGGATGAGGAGGTTGGAGTCTGTATAGTACGGTAACATTTTAAGAAGATAAAAGGTAAACTTCAGCCCAGGGGACTGCTGTGACCTGTGACAGGAGAACTGGGAGTTCACAGCCCTCCCTCGGCAGCTCCAGGATTCTGCTTCCCCTCAGCTACTGCCTTTGCCGTCTCTCTCTTTGTCGCACAGGGCAATTTGAAGATGGAGGCATGCGTGCTACACAGAAAGGGCGAGGGGGGGGGATAAGTGGAGAGGACTATGTGGTAAACAAGGACAGCAAAGCCAGTTGTCCCCCATGAAAACCGGCAGGCCAGTCCAAGGTACCAAAGTCCCTGATGTCAGGGAGGTTGTCACGCCCTTGCTTCACTGTGTACCTTTCCAGACTAGGGAGGCAGTAGCCGTGGGTGCAGATGTCAGGGCCAGAGAGAGGACTGTGAGTTCCAGAGAGTTACCGGGGCTAGCGAGCACGAAGAGCTATAGGAGTCTGGCTCTGATCGGCTGGCAAACATGCTAACCACACACAGGTCTTTGCCTGTTCTCAGGGACTTAGTACTTGAGAGCCGGGCAACTTCCTAAGTGGCTGCAGTAAGCATCACTGAGCTCGAACACGAGAGGTGGAAGCCACTCCGATGCACAGAACGGACTGTCTGTGGGGAGCCAAAAGGAATGGCGCTGATTTGGGGAGAAGCATGGTCTTAATTCTGGAAATACCGAGTTCCAGGGCCTCTGTGGAGACCAATTATCATGTGCAAAAGGTAGTAATGGATCAATCAGCTACAGCAATCCAGACTCCAGAAAGGAGCTGGGCACTGTGAAACAGCCCTGTAATCCCAGCACTAAGAAATCTGAGATAAGAAGATCTCAAATTCAAGGCCAACCTGGGCTACATAGTAAGACCTTATCCCCAAATAATAACAACAACTACTTTGATATATACTTGGTCCAGATGGAATTACCCCCATCTGTGCTTTATTCCCCTCACTGTGGTGTAATTATGGATACCTTCAGAGACCCCAAGTTTGGTTAAACCCAGACATATGAAGCACCTTTGTGTCCAGCTGTTACACATCTTTTAACTTTGGTCCTAAATCTGAGAAGCTTTATTGACTGGTGCCCGCATCTTCTGCAGCTCAGTGCAGCCCCAGAGCCCACTCAGACCCTCTGAGAAACACGTGTGGCCAGAGGAGGCCGAGCAGGCACTCTACTCCCAGGCAGGTCCAACTAAGCCAATTGCCCGGACAGCTGGAGCCAATGTTCAGCTTCAGTCTCTTCCGGAGGCTCGCTCTGGCCCGCAGACGTCCATGGGAATAACATCCCGCAAGCAGACAGCTTTCCCAACTGGCTCTTTCCAAATTGCATTTGAAGTAGATCTGGGCCCAAAAGGGGATCCCCAAGCTCTTCGCTGCGAAAAGCTTACGTGATGCATTTCCACGAGCACTTACGCAAAGATGACGGACTCGTAAACGCTAATGAGATGTCTGGCTACTGTCCAAGTGTATCCGCGGAAGACCATTTTCTCATCCCAGTGTTCTGAGATTAGTAAATTGCATGAGCAGCTACCAGGAAGCAGCTGTTAAGTGCTGTTACAGTCATTCTATTTCACGCAGACCTTTTAACATTTCCTCTTTAACCCTTAAGAAATGCATTTCTAGGGCCCATGAGAGCGCTCAATGGTGAAGAGTGCTTGTGAGCCTGACCGCCCACATTCGATCCCTGAGACCCATGTGATGTAAAATCTTGCAAGTTGACCTCTGAACTCTACATATGCACCAAGGAGCACACACAAAATAGATAGATAATTTTTTTAATATAAGGAATATATTTCTGTAACTTAGTATTCTTGCTCAAACCTCAAGCAGAAGCTTGAACGTGACATGAATTCATTCATTCCACATGTAATTACTGAACCCCTATGTGTGTCAGGAGCCCAGTCAGAGGCTGAGGGCTTACCAATAAATAAGCACACAGCCTCTACCCTGGAGGCGAAAGAGACCCGAGGACAAAGTATGGTCATAGCCACCTGCAGGTGGAGCCATTCCCATAACAGCACTGCTAAACCTACAGATCCCAGCTGCATGGCACATGACAACAGACAGCCCTCACCCAGAACTTTGGAAGGGTTTCAAACTGGCAACAGCAGATAACATCCTAGCCTTAGCCCTCCTGCCTCTTACTGCCCACCCTCCTCAGGCACTGGTCAAGTTCTCAGAGCCCGCATTCCCTAATCAGCTTCTTCAGACTCTACAGTTCAATGAATATAGAAAGAGGAGGGCACCACGCAACCAGGATGGGCCTGAATCCCCAAATGAATCAGAGCGGGGGTTCACACATTGTCTTCTGTTGTGAGGTTCAGCGGTAGGCAACACCTTCAAGGTCTGTGGGTGTCACTGTGGGGTCATTAAAGACCTCCCTCACAGGTCCTTTTTCCTCCTGGTGCTGCTTTCTACACCCCAACCCTGTGTCTCGGAACCAATCATCTGTCTGGAAGAGTCTTTCGCCTCTTCCTCATCTATTTGCCGCTCTGAGATGGTGGCTCAAACCTCCTGCCTAGTAGGAGAGAGAATGTGGTCAAGAAAGAAACTCTGGCCAAGCCATGGTTTACTAATGCTACCAACCACAAGCCGTTTGTGGGTTCACAGATGACATGGACAGAGTCCCCGGGAAACTGTTGTGCTTAAAGTCCTCAGCCAGCAGATGTGGCTCGTTCGTCTGAACTGATGACAGACCTAGGACCCACTTGGTTCCTTTGCCACTCAAAGCAGAGAAAGTGTGGCACCTCCCTCCTTTCAAGGCCAGGCTGATGCCTGCAGCTGTGGGAGCCTGACCCCCTGATTTACCACAGTTGCCAGTGGGTACCTCTACAACCACATTCAGCCCATAGAGGGAGACTCTGAGGCGGGGGGGAGGGGGACTGTCATCAGCTGGTCACCAATAGAGTGATGCCGCTCGAGGATGGATACACTTGTATCTGCTTTTCATTGAGTCCAGATCCAGCAGAGAGGTCCCAGTCAGCATGCTTTGCCTCTTCCATAAACACTGAGGGTGCTTAAAAAGATGTAAGGAACCAAACAAAACTTTCCGGCATGATCCAAGCGAGTCCCTGTTGGCCTTTGTAAGGATGCGTGCATACACAGAACTGAAACATCTCTGGCTTTTGGCCTATCACACATCATTGTGACCCTCTCTCCCCTTTCCATGCAGGCCCTGCCCCTCCCACTCATAGCAGATACCCTGTTGGCTCTGAACACTCTGGGCATGGTGCTTACATTCAGAGTCTGGATCCCCACAGGTGTCTTAGTTCTTTCTTCCCTCTTCCCTTGGGTCCCTTCACCTGGCTAGAACTGCGGCCCTGGGACTTCTGTACCCTCGTCAGAACAGCATCGCTGATGAAAACATGAAGTGGAGTAAGACAGGTATGGGCTGGAGTTTGAACCAGCGACAGAGAGCTCATAGGCTATACAGAACCAAGTGCACTCAGCTGAGGGTTTCCACCAGGGCTTCCGGGAGGGAGGACCTGGAACAAGGGGCAGAGGGGCCAGGGAAAGTATGAGCATAGCCTGGGGTTTCTATGGACATATCAGGGGAAGCAGAGCAAGGGCCTTAGAGGGCTATCTCCAGACCCCAAGGCAGGATGGCAAGGGCCAGAGCCCAGAGCGTGAGAAGATGTGGAAGGGGGTCTGCCCTGGATTGGCTGTTTGCATACGGAAAGTGTTCTAAAGCTACTGTTGCTCCTCGGGGTCAGTTAGGCCTAGATGAGGACAGAATAGAAGAAACAGTTCCTGAGCCTCTTTGGGTGACGCTGTTTCCTCTAGGAGCTCGGTCCCTTCCCTTGCCCTGGGGGCTCCGAGCCTGGGAGGAGGAAGGGAACCTTTGATATCCTCAGAGCTCAGGACCCAGATAGAAAACCTCAACTCCTCCTCTGGCCCAGGCCCTGTCTGCTTCCTCCCTCTTCCTTTCTGTAGCTGATCCCAGGGCTTGCTGGTGCTGCTCAGCTGTCCTTGATTTTCCCATACCCCTCAGTGCTCTTCCTGGTCCCTGGTGCCCTTCAGTGACCATCTTCCCGCTGGTCAGACCCTCACAGACACAGGTGAGCCAGCACTAGACACTTCCTCACTTCCCCATACCCTACACCCCCACACCCCACTCTTTACCCCGCTTCTCACGCCCATCTTTACCCCCACACCCATGCAGCCTCCACACACGCACACCCCTATTCATTTACTGTTCGTGCCGTATCCCTGTACCTGACACCCACCCGCACCCCCACACCCCTCCCACATCCTGTGCCTCATATACACCCCACCCGGTCCTGGACCCCATTCGCACACCAACCAGGCCCTCGTGTACCACCCAGGAGTAGGAGGGGCTGGGCATTTGGAATCTGTCCTGAAGACCTAGAGAGCAAAGGGTCCCGGTACTTCATGCTGCTTAAAGGAGAAATCAGCTCTCTGATCTTCCCCTAGAGAATGACACAGATAATAAACAGATCGAAGCCAACTGAAACAGGAAGAAAGAGCTGGCCCCGACCCAATGACAACCAGGAAAGATGTCCTGACTGGAAACCACTGGCTATTTCTCCCTCCTGCCGGCAGTTAGGGGAAAGGAAGAAGGTTCAGCTGGCCACCCATTCTCCATAGCAGAACTGCCCTGGGCAGGCAGGTTATCATTGGATTCTGTCCTGGATGCTGGGTTGCAGAAAGGGCCCCACTGTCTTGGTTCACTGAGGGTTTTAGAACTTAGGAGGAGCAGTGGGCATGACTGGGCGGCTCAAGGACAGGATCTCCTATGTCTGTCCCAGGACTGTCATAATTACCCTCAGCTCCTGGGGATACCATTTTAAAATTTATTATGACTTGCCCAGATGCCAGATAGTGGGGACAGATGTGTGACCTCCAAGTACCTGAGAAGCAAGCAAAGATTTGGGTTAGCCTGGTCAGACCTCACAAAGGCTGAAGTTGTGGGATTTGAACCAAATGCAGAGCTCATAGTGTGTGTGTGTGTGTGTGTGTGTGTGTGTGTGTGTGTGTGTGTGTGCGCGCACGCGCGCGCGCGTATGTGCATGCGCTGTATAATATATCACATTATGTACGTGTTGAGTTAGCTTGATGCACAGGCATCAACTAACAGATTCCTGCTTCATCCAGAACATGGAATTTTTCTTCCAAGGATGTCAACCAGCTGGATGGAGCCACCCATAGCATGAGGCTCAGGGCGCGTCTGCACCCAAACTCTACTGATTTAAATGGCAATTGGATAGAAGCACCTTCCTGGATGCAGCTGTAGAGGCTTGGCCAACCATCTGGAGTTGGAGGCCAGCAAGGGAATGCATACTACAGCCACAGCCTCGCTGAGCGCCTCACATGACCTAAGTGTGAATCCTGTGCTCTGCTGAGGGTACACAGATTTGGGAGCCAGAACAGGACAGCAGAATTGTTCCCCAATGATGAGTGATGGCTCACCCAGCCCCCACTTCTGTCTGTTAAATCACAGGTCAGATAGTATTAAATTCCTGTATTTTTCTTGTCTCTAGGTACCCAAAAGAGAAAACACACAAAGAAAAAAGAAAACAGGCCCAAGGCTAAAGCGCAGGGTTCAGCAGTTGGTGTGGCGTCTGTGCTCCGAGGCCCCGAAGGCTAACTAGGAGGGTAAAATGAAGCTCTTAAGCCCAGATAGGGTGAGTACGTTGTTTTCCAAGATGGATTATCAGGATCAGATGGTGGTGGCATCTGCTGAGCTTGAAGTCCTGCTGACCAGGTCTCTGTGTGGGAAAAGTGCTCACCACCAGGCTCCTGTGAATAAGAAAGGCATGGAAGCTACCAGCATAAGCCAGCTGAAGGCTGCAGGAGATGTTCAACTAAAAAACTAAACCAAGCAAAAAGATCAAGGTCTAAGATTTTCCCGGCCAAGCCCAAAGACCTATGTTGATTCTCCTGCTGATGAATTTCTTACAATATTTCCCAAGTGACCTAGGAAACAAAGCTCTTCCATTTAGGTGGTCCCTTAAGGACTGTGCCTACCTTGGTCTGGGCTTTTTAACCTCTGGCCCAAGGGATATATATATATATATGCTGAGCCAGTGTTTCCTGTTTCTATGCTAAGAGAGAAAGAAGATGTGGTTTGGCTCCCCAACAAGGAAACTGAAGCCCCACAGTGCCTTAAGGTGCTTGTTTCCCTGGAAAGATAGTGGGATGGGGAACCCAGGGGGCAGGGAGGAGAGAAGCATGGGAAGAAGTCACTGTTGCCCACCTTGGTAGGTAAGGGTGTGTAGAGGAGGGAAGCCCAGGACAGATACTGGGGGAACGGCCAGTGGGCAGTATGGATGAACAGAGAGACAGGAATGAAACCAGCCCAGGAGCACACTGGAGAGGAAGGAAGTTCCGGGGTCCAGGGCCACCTTTGGAGGACTCAGCTCCATGATTTTTGGTGCCACTCAAATTCTAAGTGCGTGAAAAGATTGTGTTTCTCAAATGTTGATTCTTTTTTTGAAATCTTTCTAACAAGACATTAAACTGCATTAGAGTAGCAGACACAGATTGCTCCCCAAGTGGCAGCTTTCAAAACAGCACCCCACATGGTCTGTGCTCTGTTGTTCTAAAAGGGAGTGCTGGGTGCATGGGAGTTGCCTTAGCTGTGGGAGGCTATGCCCCTTCCCACAATGCCCAATCTTTATGCTTTTTGTGTCTACTCCCAAACTCTGTGAGGATCTACATTGTTCTAGATGGGAAGGAAGACAAACAGCAGTCTTGAGACGGGAGGACCAAGTGAGTTCTCTCCTTTGCCGATGCACTGTAGAAATCCCTGAACCCACACTGAGCAAGGAATCCTCACCAGCTGACCCTGTAGCCACATGCAACAGTGGCCTTTCCACTGGGTGACAGCCAGCGAGAACAGAGGAAGTGCGGTAAAGCAGGGAGGCTGTCCGCGCCTGCTGGTTAAGAGCCGCCTTTGGATTTGGCAAGGATTTCTTTGCTAAGACACCAAGCACACAGGCAACAGAAGCAAAAATAGACAAACCCGAAAGCTGCGAAGGAGTCAGTAGCAAAAAGACAGCCCATGGAAAGGAAAAAAAAATGCTAACCACATATCTGAGAAAGGGTTAATGTTCTACATAGATTAAAAACTCCCACTGCTAAGGGGCTAATAGGGCTCCACACTGCCACCTGCAGTAGCCGCCTGGGGAGTTCAGTTAGGAGACCTTGGCTCAGGTGAACCAGGATGCCCGACTCTACCGCAGAAAATAATTACCAGGCCCAGACATTATGAAGCACACTTGGAGTTTATGAAGAAGAGAGTTGACTTAGATTTAAGGTGGAGCAGGTGGGAGGGGGGGAGGTGTAATACAGAGGAATTTGGAGAAAGGATCACACATCCCCAAGCATGATTTATGGGCTCCCCCAAGAGAGCTGAACTTGAGTGTCCTTACAATAACCAAGTAGAGGCTTTTGGTGGCTTCTGAAGTTACTTCTCAAAAGGTTGCTGTGGTGGTTGTAATTGTAATGTAATTGGCCCTTATAATCTCAGAGGGAGTGGCACTATTAGGAGGTGGGGCTTTGTTGAAGTGGGTGTGGCCTTGTTGGAGGAAGTGTGTCACTGCGGGGGCGGGCTTTGAGGTTTTCTATGCTCAAGATACCTCTTCAACTTTTTTTTTTATTGCGGGTTCTTTCTGGGGATTAGTCTCGAGTCTCACACTTGCCTGGCAAGCACACTGGCCTGAGGAGCCATTTCCCCAGTTCCTTGGTGATTTTCAATACAAGTACCTGGCACTTCTGTAAGGTTAGCGTGGAGTAGGGCTGTTCACTACTTCTGCCTCTGTCTTCGTGCTCTGGAAGCTGC
Organism: Ondatra zibethicus; assembly: GCA_004026605.1. Lineage (NCBI taxonomy): Eukaryota > Metazoa > Chordata > Mammalia > Rodentia > Cricetidae > Ondatra > Ondatra zibethicus. The sequence goes on along the minus strand of PVIU01007096.1, from coordinate 16,922 downwards.
TTGTCTTTGTGATTGTTGGAGCTGATTCTGGGGTTTATTTATGCCATGGGCAAAAATAATTCTCTTAGGAGACACAGCCTAGCTCCATAATCTCTTAAGAGGAAAGAGTCGAAGGACAGGATGGGCCTCTGCCACACATGTGCATCCTGCTCCTGCAGCCCGTGGAAAGGCAAAAAAAAAAAATGCTAACCACACACCTGAGAAAGGGTTAATGTTCTACATAGATTAAAAACTCCCACTGCCAAGGGGGTAATAGGGCTCTGGCCACTGTCCCAGGTCTGAGGGAAAGACAAGCAACCATCACGGAGGTGCAGGCTGCTCTTCCAGAGCCAAGTCTGAGTTGAGAGTCTGGGTGAGATCAGATCTGCCCGACTGTAATCGTCCCAGCTTTCTGAAGAGTCTCTTTCTGATATCAGTAACCCCAGAGACTGTTTAAGACAATGTAAGAGGGATATGGGTCCAGGGATTGCCAATCTCTAGCCTCTTCTTCTTCCTTGGTACCACAGCACAGCCTGATTCCAGAAAAATGGCCAATCTGTGTAACTGTGAGCAATGCTATGACACTGTGTCCCTGTGCTCTACTCCCTCCAGAGATGACCCCCATCTTCAGTTTCTACCCTAGACCTTGGTTCTAGGAGACCAAACGCATGGAGCCCTATAGCTGGCCTTGTTTTCCCCTGCAGAGCCAAAGAGAACCCTGCTCCTTCCTCCCACTCCCTTCTGCACACATGAAAAATCATTCCAATTCTCTTGGTGTCTCCAATCACACCTTACTGTGTTCCTCAGACCCCTTGCCAGTTGGCAAAGTCAGCCCAGGTTTTGTCTTGTGCCTCCTGGGAGGAGGGACATGGGGACGCCATTACTATTTCAGGACTTCTGCTATATGTTGGGTACAGGTACAGAAGCTGCCACTGGCCCAGATCCCAAATTCAGAAGAATCCAAAGAGCAGTAGAAAAGTAAGGGATGTTGAGTAACATAAAAGCAAAGCAATTAGGAGGTGGCTGTCTAACAAAAACCACAGCAAGCAAGGTAGGAGAGGGCACCCGGGCAAGGCCATTCTGGTGACAGTCACTAGGAAAGGAACCTGGTGTACTTAAGGGGTCAGGTGTGAGCAGTTCCTCAGGCCGGGGGCTAGTGGTGCTGCCTCCGGTTCTAGAGAGAAACCTTGAGACTCCCAGTCTGGTCTCATCCTCTCGTCTCCTCACAGAGGTGCAGAGACAGCCTGGAGAGGAGCCATACTTCAGACACCAAGGCAAAGGCTTGTTGGGCACCTGTGGACTCCCTGCAGGGCTGTGGATTCTGTAACAGCGTAGGATGTGGTGAAAAACGCCTCTGACAGCCTCCACAGGGTTGCGGCTTCTCGAATGGAGTGGGACTCCCCAGAGGAAATCCACACTTCCAGCCTGCTGAGGGCTCACAGCCTCCCACCCCTGCTCGTCCCTTCCCACCAGACTCACCTGCACTAGTAGCTGAGGACTCCCCCCTTCCTCTCCCCCCCCCAGTCACACAGATGGCATCTGGCTCATTTACGATCTCACTTCGTCTCATTGTCACCAGAGTCTCGGCCTTCCCTGCTAGCAGATGTGACTGGAGCAGCTGTTTTCTGATTGCATTACCCAGAATGGGTCTCTGGCAGACAAGGGGCTGCTACATTTCTACAACCTGCCCCTCTCTATGTCTTTATCTTTTATTCATTCAGTCGGCCTTCAGTAGTCCCCATGACAGCTGAAGCAGAGTCATTTCCCACCTGGGAGGTGGAGCTGTGCCTGCCGTGACCAAAGGAGGGCCTGGGATGTCTGTACGCCACAGACTTGCTCACACTGCTCTGATGCTGTTCTTGGGCTTTGACGTCAGGAAATAAGCACCGACAGCCTGATCGTCTAGAACGAGCTGAGTCCCTGTGTTCAGTTGGACTCAATGCTGAGTTGCATTTGGGGTGAGCTATAGGGTATAGGCTCTCCCCAGTTTGGCACCCCTGGCTCCTTCAGGTGGGGATCAGTTTGTTATCTGCACCTCTAGGGTACAGTCCCAGCCCCTCTGCTCTCGGTGGGGTGACGTTCGTGTCTGCCCTCTGGTTCACACGGAGATTCTGCTCCTCCCTGAAACAAATCAAAGGGTCCCCTATTCAACCAGACAGACATGTTGAGGTAGGTGAGAAATGTCTTAGTTACTCTTCTATTGCTGTGATAAGATGCATGAGCAAGGCAGCTTAGAGAAGAAAGTGTTTATTTGGAGCTTATAGTTTCAGGGGTTAGAGGTCATGACCATCATAGCAGGGAGCCTGAAGGCAGGGAGCGAGCGGGCCAGTAGGCAGGGCAGTAGATGAAAGCTTATATCCCCCTCCCACTAAGTCAGGGTCCCACTATATAGCTCTGGCTGTCCTGGAACTCACAGAGATCTGCTTACCTCTACCTCCCAAGTGCTGGGATTAAAGGTGTGCACCACTACACCCAGTAAGAGATCTTATAGCTTGAGACAAACCACAAGGCAAAGAGAGCTAATTGGGAATGGCACAAGTATTTTTAAATCTCAAAGTCCGCTCCCAGTGACACACCTCCTTCAACAAGACCACACCTCCTCATCCTTCCCAAACAGTTCCACCAGCAAGGGGGGGCAAGTATTCAAACATATGAGATATGAGCCTATGGGAGCCATTTCATTCAAAACACCATGAAAACAACCAATTCCAATAAATCACATATTCTTTTGTCTCTCAGAGCAATAGATGACTTTTCTCAACAACAACAACAATAAAATCCTTAAAAAGTGGGACAGCCTTGGTGAGTCCCTGCGTCTTCGCAGAGCCGCTCTGGACAGCCCAGCCTATGGTGGTTTTCATTCTGAGCCCCAGCCACTAGAATCACCATGGCGCTATAGCTCCACCTGCGGCCTAGGCCAGGGAAGCCTTGGAGCTGTTCACAACGGTTGTGCTTCAGGGGACCCTCTGCAAAGGCCATGTCCTGGGAATTAGGGACTTGGTATGTGAATTATGGGGGACACAATTCATCTCAAGCCAGATGCTGCAGCCAGCTATCCCTGGTAATTAGAACCAACAATGATGTGCCAGGAGATGACCAACAGCCATGTGGGCTGCTCTGCCCTTCTATTCACACTCCTGCCTACACTCATGTTCACATTCCTGCTCACACTCCTGCCCACACTCGTGCCCACACCCATGCTCACACTCCTGCCCACACTCCTTCTCACACTCCTGCTCACACTCCTGCTTACACTCCTGCTCACACTCCTGCCCACACTCCTGCTCACACTCCTGTCCACACTCCTTCTCACACTCCTGCTCACACTCCTGCCCACACTCCTGCCCACACTCCTGCCCACACTCCTTCTCACACTCCTGCTCACACTCCTTCTCACACTCCTGCCCACACTCCTGCCCACACTCCTGCTCACACTCCTGCTCACACTCCTGCCCACACTCCTACTCATACTCCTGCTCACACCTATGTTCACACTCCTGCCCACACTCATACCCACACTCCTGCTCACACTCAGGCCCACACTCCTACTCACACTCCTGCTCACACCCATGTTCACACTCCTGCCCACACTCCTGCTCACACTCTACCCACACTCCTGCTCACACTCTACCCACACTCCTGCTCACACTCAGGCCCACACTCCTGCTCATGGGCACTGATGTTGAGCAAGCAGGACCTGGCTCTGCCTCTCCTTCTTGCTTGGGGGACACACTTTGTGAGCCCAGCCCTTCCAGAGCCCCCATTTCTTGTCTGTGGAGTCACCATGACATCCTCTGTCCTTGGCCCAAGAAGATCTGGACTAGGGTGGGTATGCCAGCACCCATGTCCTCACTCCAGAGGGAGCTTCAAGCCTGGCTATGATGCATGAGAATCATTACAGTATCCCACAAGACAGTTCACTCACTCTCGGGGCTGCCTTAGGATCTGAAGTTCCGGGCAGAACTCACATCTGTCCTGGTCCCCTAGTGTTGCAATAATCGGACTCACAGTAGAAAGGCTCTTGATTCAAGGAGGGGCATTGTAGGCTGTGGTCCCTACTCTTTGTCCTTGGTCACTAGACTCTGTCTCAGCAGGCATAGCCACCCCAGGGAGACTGCCCTCACTCACTCTTCCAGAAACTCCCATCTGAGATTCAAACAGGGCATTAAAGTCTCTGCTGTACCCTTATCTACGCCCTACAGGACAGCTGCTCATCCTCCATCACACAGAGCCTCCCCCTGTGTGGCCTCGGGGCCCTTCCACTCCCCTGGGCACAGAGCGCTAGCTCCCCTCCATCTGCCACTGCCCTGTCATCCCAGTCTTCACCATCTATGGGAAGGGACAGACAGCTTGGGGCACTACGGGTGATACTGATGCAGAATGGGGTATCCTGGGTCCACTCCATCTGTGTCTTGAGGTAGACACGGGAATAGAGGCCTAAGAACATCGGAGGCTCACATGTCACCTGTGAACATGGGATTCTGGGTCCTGTTCTGCGAGGAGCCAGGCCTCCCACTTCCCAACACACAGGGAAGAAGTCCTTAAACTCATGACTTCAAAAAGTAACACAGCCGGGCAAACCGGCATGAATTCACACTGTATGTCTGAGTTAGGGTTTCTGTTGCTGTGGTAAAGCACCACTGACCAAAATCAGCTTAGGGATGAAGGTGTTTGTTTCATCTTACAACTCTTAGGTCACAGTCCATCCCTGAGGGAAGTTAGGACAGAAGTTCTAAGGCAGGAGCTGATGCGGAGGCAATGGAGGGGTGCCACCTACTAGGTTGCCCCTCATGGCTTGCTCATCCCGAGTTCTTATAGCACCTAGAACCAGCAGTTCAGATATGGCACTGCCATGCTGGTGCCCACAGGAGCTAGGACCTCCGACATGGATCATCAGTCAAGAAAATACACAGTCTTGCCTTTTCCTGGGGGGGTCGTTCTCACTGAAGGTTCCCATTTCCCAAATGGCTAGCTTATGTCAAGTTGACATAAAACTAATCATCACACCATGGTATAAAAACCCAGGAGGGGGCTGGAGAGACGGCTCAGTGGGTGAGAGCACTGACTTTTCTTCCACAGGTCCTGAGTTCAATTCCCAGCAATGCACGTATTGGCTCACAGCCATTTGTAATGAGTTCTGGCGCCCTCTTCTGGCCTGCAGGCAGACATGCAGACAAAATGCTATATACATAATAAATAAATAGATAGCTAGATAAACAAATAAATCTGTACCAGTAAATGGTGGCACACGCCTTTAATCCCAGCACTCTGGAGGCAGAAGCAGGTGGATCTCTGAGTCTGAGGCCACCCTGGTCTACAGAGTGAGCTCCAGGACAACCAGAGAATCCCTGTCGCAAAAGGAAAAACAGAAACAAAAAACAAAAGCAAAACAAAACAAAAAATAAAACAGGAGGATATTTTAAAACAGACCTAAAAGATCTGTACCAGTGAATATCATCTCAGCCCCGGTAGGCTGCACAGTGAGCTTGTTGCCCAGTTTGGCCCTCCTGGGCCACACTCGGAGGGTGGGCCTGTATGTCCTTTTGACACTGGGCTCTTTCCTACCCCTGTGCATGCCAAGCTGGTACAGATCAGCCCAGGCCACAGTTCTAGGTACCGATTGCCTCAGCTGCCTCACACCGTCTCCAGAACAGGCTATGGGCCAACAGCTGAATCCAGTAAACAGAAACCTAAGAGGTAGCTGGGGCAAGCAGGGGGAGCTGGTGGCCACAAGCGCCTGGACACAGCAGGCAGGACAGGCTTCTTGGGACAAGGCCAAAGCGCTGCAAAGGAGCTCAGTCCTGAGCAAATCTGCTGGAGATGACGGCCTCTCGAGGAACAATTGTTCGTCTGACTCGGCGTGGAAACGCTGTTGTTTCTTTTCCCAATTTGGGGAAATCCCAAACAGGATTTGCCCATTCTGTTTGCACAAGACAGAGCTGCCTTTTCCAAAAGGACTTTGGGCTGTGTTCATGGAGAGCAAGTCTCGGCCCAGAGAAAAAACACTGCTGTGACGGGTACCTAATCTTAGCTGCCATTTCCTCCTGATTAGACCACTGAAGGTCTTTGTGGAAGAAAAGTCAAGAAAAGGGCTTAAGGAGGAGAAATGGCGCAAGAAGATAGAAAGTGAGAGGGGTCATGAGAAGAACAGAAACTCCAAACGGGGACCTGGGAACTTCCGGCAACAGTGTACCTAGAAGGGCACTGACTGCTCTAACACGAAAAACGCCCCCTGCAGTACAAACTGGGTGCCGTCTGTAGACCTGAGGGTTCCCCCAGTTAGGGTTGTGCCACAGAGCCCTGGCCTTGCCTCCTCCTGACCCCTGCCCAACACACACACACAGTAAACTCCATCAGCCTCTCCTCACAGTCTGGGCTGCACACAAACACACACACACACACCACATGCACTGTACATATGAACATACCACACACCCCGAAGTCTACTGAACGCTGGTCCAGGTAAACATCCAAGACCTTGTCGCTGGGTCTCCACTGCAGTTCAGGATCTCACTTTGACACAACACTAGTCACAATGACAGTGTGTGATCAACTTTCACTTTGTCGGGCATTGCAGCTTCTGTCTTGTTCCCTGGAAGAGGAGTCTCTGTTGCTTGAGGGCCACCAGCAATTCTGTAAAGAAGGATCCCTGGAGAACTAAACTCTTCCCAAATGCCACCTGCAGTCCAGTAGGAACCATCCCCAAGGACTACCCCAAGCCCAACCTAATCAAGAAAGCCTACAGTTCCTCTGCAGCTCAGGAGACCTGGAACCAGTCTATCCAGACCATACAGCCGCACAGGGACTGTGAGTGGCACTTCTGTCCTGCTTTTAGTCACTAAGTTGTGAGATAATTTGTCACATAGCAATGGCCAGGTGATACAAATATGGATCAGATACTGGAGGCCAGGATGGAAGCTGCAGGGGGTGGGGGGTGTATCTAACATTGACTCGGTGTTCCCCAAATGTCCTTGTTATGCAACACTTTAGCCATCAGAAAGCAGAGAGCACATCCTTCATCCCTGGTGCACATCATCCAGTGCTACTTATAGCTAGGTTATCTTCAAAAAGTCACCAGCTCCAGATAACTTCATCTGCTTACCTTGATTGAGGGCGGATCCTGGTCCCAGTGGGGCTGTGGCAGAGATCCCTCCTATACTCCATCAGCATAGCCTGAACCCTGCCTGAGGCCAGCCCCCCAGGGTGCATCAAGTTTACCTGCCAGGAAAACTTCCCCAAGATATAGTCCTTTTGAGTATATTTCCAGAGCTATCATCACCTGTTATCATAATCAACTTTAGGACCTCATGTTCAAGATCTATTAAGTGTATTAAGTATCATGTGCATTTTTATATGCACAGGTGTGTGTGTGTGTGTGTGTGTGTGTGTGTGTGTGTGTGTGCACTCACGTGCGCGCACACGCACGCGCAGGCTTTGGGGAGGTTGCCGGAGGACAATGTTGACTATTGTTCCTCAGGCATCAAACACCTTGTTTCTTTGAGAAAGGGTCCCTCAATGGCCTGGAACTTGCCAAGTAGTCTAGACTGGCTTAAAAGTCCAAAATTCTCTCTTCAACTCCACAGCACTAAGATTACAAGCCCATGCCACCACCCTGTAGGAGGAGGCTGCTTGTTTGTCCCGGCTGCCCGGAACCAAAATAATCACACAGAAATCATATTATTTAAATCACTGTTTGGCCCATTAGCTATAGCTTCTTATTGGCTAACTCTTACATATTAATTTAACCCATTTCTATTAATCTGTGTATCACCACATGGCTGTGGCTTACCAGCTAAAGTTCTGGCATCTGTCTCTGGTGGGGCTACATGACTTCTCTCTGACTCTGCCTTCTTCCTCCCAGCATTCAGTTTAGCTTCCCCACCCAGCTAAATTCTGCCCTGCTATAGGTCCAAAGCAGTTTCTTTATTCATTAATGGCTAATCACAGCAAACAGAGGGGAATCCCACATCACCTCCCCAGTTGTTTGTTTGTTTTTTAAAGTGGATTATGAAGATTGAATTTACTCACTGGGCATTTCCCTCTGCTCCCCTTCTTAATTAAGTGCTGGTCACAACCTGCATTTCATTAGTAGGTGACAACTTTGGATTGTCACCAGTGCTGAGCATCCTACCAAATGCCCACCTCACAAGAATCCTAAGCAGGTATTGTGAGACTGAGAACCAAGGGCATGGCTGGGGCTAGAGCTGGTCCACAGGTCCTCAGTGCCACCAGCCCTTGGGGACCATCCCTGAAAATGAAGGCAGTGGTCACAGGGGAGGGTCAATCCCACATAGTCCACCTGCTAGATACACTGGTCCTGGTCAACAGGGTGAAGTCAGTGTGTGAAGCTGGTCATGGTCAGAAACAATCCAAGGACATGGCCTGAGTGACTGACTCAGACCTAGAGAAAAGCCTGAGAAGCCAGTGAGGCACAAGACAGCCTTCAGAACAATTCTGGCTTTAGGTCTTCAAATGTGGAGCCAATGACTGGGTTACATATGTGTGCCTGTGTGGTGTGTTTAAAAACACACATATTTGATGAATTTGTGTTTGCCCATATATAGTACACATATCGAGTGTGCTTTGTGTGGAATGTTTAATTAAATGTATGTGTGTATGTATATATGTGTGCATTCATGTGCGCTGGTGGATATTCGAGTATGTCTGTCTGTTTGTATATACATGTGCATGTATATAATAGTGTTCTGTGTGTATATATTTGTGTGTGTTCATGTGTGTACGTTTCTGTGATGGTTATATGCCGGCTAGTCTTATGTCAACTTGACGCAAGCTAGACTTACCTGGAAGACGGGAACCTCGGCTGAGAAAATGCCTCCGTAAAATCCAGCTGTAAGGTATTTCTGAATTGATGGGGGAGGTGGGTGGTGCCATTCCTGGACTGGTGGTCTCAGGTTTTATAAGAACCATGCTGAGCAAGCCAGTAAGCAGCACCTTCCAAGGCCTCTGCATCAGCTCCTGCCCAATTTGAATTCTTATCCGGACTTCCTTAGTGACCGTCTACAATGTGAAAGTGTGAGCTGAATACACCCTTGCCTCCCCAGCCTGCTTCTGGGTCACAGTATTCTGTCGCAACAATTGAAACCCTAATGAAAACTGTGTCTTCACCTGTGCATGAGGACGGCTTGACCTCTGCAGCCTGAATGATCTGGAGTGACAGGATTTGTGTGCCAGACAGGGCAGGGCAGGGCAGGCAGGGCCCCCCACCCCGCCTCCTGCTTCCAATATTATTAGGCTACCATTTCCTGACTCCATATTTCTGGGATCATTGTGTTTGTCAGCAGGTTGTGACTTCAGCAACTACAGGAGGCAAAGTGGGTTCCTTAAAAAACAATGACTCAAGGAATTTCGATGGCTCAAAGAAAAGGACACAACTGCGTCCACCCCAGGCTGCTTTCTGTTGCTCGGGCTTCTGTTTGCAGAGCCAGCCGCGCAGAGAGAGGATGGAGCTTTTACAGAGCGCAGCAGCAGCTTGCGCCCTCTGCTGGTGGCTTCCTGGAGGACGGCTCCACAAAGGCCATAGCCTCATTCTGCCGCCACGCAAGAGCACAGAATAATGCAGGGGCAAGATCAGGGAAGGGGTTTGGGGGGGGGGGTGAGGCAGCTCAAAGCCAGGCTCACAGAGGCAGTGCAGAATTCCAGCTGCAGGAGGTCTCAGCAGCAGGCGGGGTGCCTGAGCTCCAAGTTCACTGAAGAGGCAAGCAAAGAGGCTACTCCTTGACCAAAGTAAGAATAGCAGAGCTATGTGTGTGTAGAGAAGGCTGGGAAGGGGCTGGGAAAGCAGCTGTTAATAAAGAATTGGTGAGCTCCAGGCTCCATGAGGGGCTTTCAAAAAATAAGATGCAGAAGAATAGAGATTGACATCGGACGTTGACCCAGTCTGGCCTCCACATGCATGCTTACACATTTAACCGTGAGTCTACATGCACAAACACACATATGTATATACACATACCACACACACATAAAGAAAAGATATTGAGCCGGGTGGTGGTGGCGCATGCCTTTAATCCCAGCACTTGGGAGGCAGAGGCAGGCGGATCTCTGTGAGTTCGAGACCAGCCTGGTCTACAAGAGCTAGTTCCAGGACTGGCTCCAAAGCTGCAGAGAAACCCTGTTTTGAAAAACCAAAAAAAAAAAAAAAAAGAAAGAAAGAAAGAAAAGAAAAGAAACTATTGTCAGCGATAATAATATTTAAGAAGCCAGTTGTGACGGTGTATGCCTTGGCACTTGGGAGGTGGAGGCAGGTCGACTAGGAATTCAAGGCCAGCCTGGGCTATATAGAGTTCTCAAGGCTAACCTGGGCTATATGAGACCCTGTCTCTAAAAGAATAATATTTGAGTCTCACAATGTGCAATGTGGCACCTTTGTCGGCTTTCCTGATCCTTGGAAGAGTCCTGAAATAATACTTAGTTTGTCAGCTGTAGAAAATGGGGCCTTGACATGCTAAGGGACATGTATGTGGCAGCACAGCTGGGCAGCAGCAGGATAGTGAGCAAAAGGCACGAGACAGGTTACATAATGTAACAAGTGGCTGAGCATCATCTAAAGTGTGGCAAGGCTGCTGGGTGCCCATCTTTAGCTCTGCTACCCTGGAAACCAAAACAAACAACCACGAAAACCAAGTGGTTAAGGCTGCTGTGTCTGGCTTCGCCACAGGACACCGACTGCTGCCCTCCTTAGTGGAACATCTACTCTAGCACCAGGACCACCTCACCCCGAGCCGAGCAGTCAGGAGCCCAGGCTTGACAGTTTCCCTGCAAGTTGTCTTTCTGGTTTTGAAAGGAATGTGGCCTTCCCGAGGACAAGGAGGAAAGTTGGCAGCGGTGCGGAGGCACCTGAACCTTACTCCAGGTCCTGAGACCAAGAGCTCTCATGTTTCTCCACTCTGTTCTCCCCTGCAAGGAGTTCTGCCCTGCCTGTCTGGCCAGAGAGGCAGCAAGCCCGGGGTCAAATCCACCTTGACTGACTTCAGGAGGCTGGCTCTTCCCCAGGCACACAGGCTGCTCTGGAGCACGAAGGAGACAGACGTCACCAACCGACCGCTGCTCGAGCAGTGGCTGCTGCCGCCTAGGACCTTGTCTCCATTCCCACCCAGAGGGAGAAGCTGCTGAATGGGGTCACGGCAGAAAGCAACTGAGGCGAATGAGTTTGAACCTTGAAACTAAACTCCTGGCAGGTATTGAAATGAAAAACCTACCTTTTGAGGAAGGACCCTGGCTCTGAAAGTGCCCAGCCAAATTCGAGGGCCAAACTAAGTTGGCACGAGCTAGAGCCCAGTGTGCCAGGGACATTCTGTTAACAAAGCACAAAGGGTAGAGGAGGGGTAGGCCGTCCCATCTCCGCACAGGCTAAGCCTGGCTGTGTTTACCCAGCGTGACAGAATGTTCTCTGTTGAAAGCTCCTTGGTGGCCCCACTGTCCAAGTCAAGTTCTCAGACCCCAGATTCAGATCCTTGGGCAAAGCTAGTGTCCCACAGCACCGCTGGAAGAAGTCTGACCCTGCAGTGGATCCTGAAGTTCAGCTCATAAGTCAGATAGGGCCACATGTCCCTCGTGGCTCACTTCTCAGGCTCTCAAGACCAGCAGGAAGGGAGTTGCTGAGGTCCCACTGAGGCCGGTCATAGAAGGCCTCTTGCGGACAGACTAACACCAAACTGAACACTTCCAGAGCCTCTGATTATGGAAACCACTCATCTGGGCAACTGCAACCCTGGGCAGCTACTTCTGCACTCAGAGCCTCAGCCACAGTCTGCACCTCAGTTTCCCCAACACTGTCACTTCTTGCCATTCTCATCTCTGCTCAGTATGATTACAGAGTGGTGACTTACATCAACCTAGAAAATATCCCAACTAGGCTGAGGCAGAAAGATCATTTTGAGTTCAAGACAAACTGGGATACAGAGTAAGTAAGGTTTTGTCAAAACAAAAAGAGAAAAGAGAAGGAAAAAAGGAAGAAGGGAGTCAGGAAGAAAGAGAGGAAGGAAGGAGAATGGGGTGGGAGAAGGCTAAGGAAGTAATTCGGTGGTAAAACACTTGCCTAGCATGCACAAGGTCCTGGGTCCAAATACAGCACTGGAAGGAAGGAAAGAAGGAGGGAAGGAAGGAAGGAAGGAAGGAGGGAAGGAATAAAAGAAAGAAGGAAGGAAAGAGCAAAGGTGTACTTGCATTGCTCTGTTATTAAATAAAAATCAGGAGACAGATATTGGGGTAAAAACCTGATTGATCAAACAAGTAGCAGAGAAATGATTAGTGACCTCTCTTTCTCTCTCCTTCCCTAACCCAAAAGGGCTGCAAATCCTTCTAAGCTCCTCCCTACTGCTTCCTATGTCTCTCTATATGTATCCTGGGTCCTCCAAAACTTCCATGGCTAATTCTGGTCAGCCAGTTGCTAACTCTGCCCCTGATTCAAGGTTAAACTTTAAGGCAGTGGTCTCAGAGTGCCAGTGCAAGCAAATATCCCACAACATTTCCTTTTTTTGCCTAAATTAAAAGAAAAGGTTTTAACTCTAACACAGTAAAACTGTATACAATAAGAACAAATGTCAGGTAAGAATTACATTACAATGCTAGTCTATTGTATTTGACATCTTTGGAGAAAATACTCTATCATCTGTCCTATCTTGGTGAGTCCAAAATTTTGTACTTAATTCACTTTCTATCATAACTTGTATTACCAACCTAGAAATATCTTTTTAAACCTTAAAACATTTTCTTAGATAAACAACTTAAGTTTTTATGTCTCTCAACTTTGTATACATACATCTCTTTTGTGAGTTTCTTTTCTAAATTTGGTAACAAGGAAAACTATAACTACCTAGTCCTCAACACCATCAGAGACCCAAGAAGGATATAATATTAGCTCGGTAAGCAGGAAGTGCAGAGCAAACAACTTCCAAAACCATAAAAGCAACAAAAACATCTGGCTGCCTGGACAATCACCCAAGTTTCCTCTGCAATGCTGGGGCATCCATCTTTGGCCTACAGGCTTAGATTGTCTGATAGACTTTTTTGTGAAGTATGAATTTTTGAAGGACTGACTTACCTTTTCTTGGCAAAGTTTGGCAGTCACAACCTTATGTTGTGTCTTGCTTGTCCAATTTGGACAGCATAATGTCATCAGTCAAGGCAAGGGCAGTTTCTTGCCCAGTGGCTAACTTTGCCACAATGAAAGTAAACTCCATATGGAGGTTCTTTGATATCCATCATTCTTTTTTGAAGTAAACTGGTACTGTCTGAAACAAACATATCCAACTTTCATGAAAAGCCTTATGTTATTAAAACATTTTTTTTTCAAGATAGAGTTTCTCTGTGTAACAGATCTGGTTGTCCTGGGACTAGTTCTTGTAGATCAGGCTAGCCTCAAACTCACAAAGATCCACCTGTCTCTGCTTCCCAAGTGCTGAGATTAAAGGCATGTACCATTACTGACCAGCTGTTATTAAAACATCTTAAATTCCATATTGTGTAGGTCTCTGAAATGTTTGAAGACCATCTGTCTATCTAAAATATATCCGTTTGACCATGTAACTAACATGGTCACAAATTTGATTGTTAGATGACTAACTACTAACCTGTATTTTTAATTATCCTAAATAGTTTGCAATAATAACTTTCAAGGACTACAAATTTATATTACATTGTTAAATGAGCTGCATACATGCAATGCTTTAAACATACAATACCTTAAAAGAGGAGGAACATATATATATATAGTATAACAAAAATAAACTTAAATTTGTATCAGTATATAAAAATCTTTACCAATATAAAATATTTAATAGTAGTTGCTTTATTAGTTTAAAATAGATTCGGTAATCTACCCTTTTATCCTATCATTCCTAAATCCCCTTTTTTCTTTCCAGAACAAGATCCCTGAATCCAGTTTCCTTTGTTTAGTTTCTTCCCTAACCATTACCAATAACAGCGACCAAACCCTCTAAATGATGATAAGCATCCATAACCCTCTGAGTGGCCAAAAATCATCCACTCTACCGCTTGGGAATATGGGCATTGTGTTCTTAAAATTACTTCCTGTTGTCTGGAGGTGATGGCATCTTTAGGAGACCTTGAGAAAATTGAGATAATGGTCAAGTCCTGGGAGAACTAGCTGGTGTCTAGGCTCGGTGTGGTGGGAAAGTGCAGGGCTTGTTTGAAGTCCTGGCTGAGGAGTTATGAGGCTGGACCCTCTGACTTAACAGCTTTGAAGTTGTCCTGAGCAGTCTGTTGTCAGAAGCTGATTTGTGGGTGGTGGTTGTCAGCCTAATGGCATTATTGCACTCAGGTGGATTTGTTGTTGCAGGCCCCCATCATCTTGGAGACCTCAAAGGTCATTGCCAGAAATGGTCATGGTTCACTGCAGAAAACTTAAACATTTTAAGTGTCATATGCAGCAGATCTCAAAGAGTTTAAAGGACCAAAATCTATTGAATACACCTGGGGTACACAAGCTTAATTCCTAGTTACCTGCTTTAGACTGAAACCCAAAATCACATACAGAAAGCTAGATGAAGCCTATTTCTAGAATTAGCTAGTACTTTATATGGCCATTAATATCATGACAGAAAGTTTAAATATATATAATAATCTTATGAATTTTGAGATAGTATTTATACCTTAAGAAAAGTTTTAAAGAGTCAAAATAAAACCAAAGGATTATGAGATTAGTGTCAATAGAATAATCCCTTAACTTTGGTTTTTCTTCTGTCCATACCAGGTGGCTCTCCTGATATGAGACAGATTTTGGATTTTCTTTTAACAGCATGCTTGGGTTTAGAGAAGGAGAGAGCCACACTCTATCTGCAAAGCAGATTTAATATTTAATTGACTTGAGACTTCAAAAAGACCATTTATCTTATACATCTGCAAAGAACAACAGAAACAAATATTTGGGATTTTTGTGAAATTTCATCCTGTTGGAAATGTGCTATTCCATTAGGCCAATTTACTCTTTTTCTTGAGACATTTTCTCTGGATGATTCTCCCTTCTTTTTCATATGTCCCATTTGTCCAGTGGTCTTCAGATTCCTTTTTGGGTACCTTTATTTTCCTGAAAAGACAAAAACAAAACCCTGCCCCAACCCTAACTTGGGGGAGCTTCTCTTTTTGGCAAGGTATATCTGATCAAATGAAAGGCATTTGTTAGTCTTTTAAGTTAGCTTATATTGAATGGTCATGCTGTTTGATGAACTATTGCCTCTCGTAATCAAGAGGACTCTCTTGTTTGAATTAAATCTTTATCAATCTTGATGGTATCCATAGCTTTTCTTCTCCTGTGGAAACATACATTCCCCAATGTAACACATATCCTTGTTTCCATTCTGATCCACACATCTTTAGAGTATACAGGCTGATTTAATTCAGCAGTTTTTTCTACTATCTAATGCCTTGCTACAGCTGTCATTCCTTTCTCATTAGCATTTTAAAATTTTAAAGTTAATAAAGCATTGTGTAATCTATCCCTGGGGGTCTTTACTGCCCCCTTCTGTTTGTTAAGCATGTCTTTTAGAGTGTAATTAGTCCTTTCTACAACCGTTTGTCCTGTAGGATTGTGTGGTATCCTGCAATAAGATCTGATCTAAATTCTTCTGTGTGTAAAAACTTTTCTTGGTTTCACTGGTAGGTTTTTCTAAGGCTTGTATCTTATCAGTCAATGTTTCATATTTGACACAGGTATCAAACCACTTCTTAAAGGATAAAATATGAATTATCAAACTGAAAATAATTATAATCTGTTGTAGGGAGCGCAGGGCCCCATGCCAAACTGTAGTAATGAGGCAAGCGGGCCGCATCCCGCCGCCTAGCTAGCTTAACCCCCAAAATAACCACACAGAAATTGTATTAATTAAATTACTGTCTGGTCCATTATATCTAGCCTCTTCTTGACCAACTCTCACATCCTGATCTAACCCATTTCCACCAATCTGTGTATCACCACGAGGTTGTGGTTTACCGGGAAAGATTCTAACCAGTGTCAGTCTCAGGCAGGAGCTTCATGGCGTCTCACTGTCTTTGCCTTCTTCCTCCCAGAATCCTGTTCTGTCTACTCCACCCACCTAAGTGCTGCCCTATCAAAAGGCCAAGGCAGTTTCTTTATTCAACCAATGAAAGGAACACATAGACAGAAGAACCTCCTACATCAATAATCAAAAATATGTCAATCCCAGCTATGTGGAACCATTCAGAGTCCTAACTCGCTGCACCCTAATATTTCCCATTCTTAATGTGGGAAAGATTTTATTTTTAATAAAATCTAAATCCCTTCTTAAGAATTCCTAGATGTCTCACCAGATCTGATGACTTTTCAGTTTGTCACAGCAGCAACTATGGGGACAGCAAAGTTGTGCAGGGGTGGGGGGAGATTAGCCAGCTGTAGCTGCGTACTTGGCTGTGGGGGGCGGGGTGGCAGGGCTGAGGGCACCTGTAGTTGCTCCAGTGCAGCCAGGGGCTGAGGGTATGCAGTGGTGGCGGCAGCAGTAGAAGCCCAAGTGAGGGCAAGCAGGTGTCCAGGCAGCTGAGCTTACACAATGGAGGCTGTATGGGGGTCCAGGGAAAGCCCACAACCCTTGGAGAGAGGAAGCAAGCTGCCTGAAAAGTGGACACGGGGATGTGCAGGAGAAACCAGCATAACCAGGGAAGCAAGGGCACAGAGGTCATCTAAATGACAGAGTCAACCACGAGTGACAATTCCAGAGGTGGCGAAGCCTGCAGGCCTGCCTTGTGATCTCATTCCCCATGTTGGGTGCCAGATAAAGCATTTCTTTATATTGTTCTATTATTAAACAAAACTCAGGAGTCAGATATCAGTATAAAAACCTGATTGATCAGAGAAATGACCAGTGACCTCCTCTCTCTCTCCTTCCCCAATCCAAGAGGGCCATGAATCTTTCTAAGCCTCTCTCTACAACTTCCTGAGTCTCTAAATA